>JAJOZX010001340.1:567500-602500 GCA_023014485.1 Bathynomus jamesi
TGCGCAAAGATATAGACAAAATCGAGAGAGTTCAAAGACGAGCAACTAAGATGATTCCGTCTCTTAGGTCAAAGTCGTACGAGGATAGGCTTAAAGAGTTAAAATTGACTACACTCGAGACTAGGAGGTTAAGGGGTGATCTAATCCAGGTTTTCAAAATTATGAATGGGTTTGATAACGTAGATAGAGATAGCTTTTTCGAAATATCTCAATATAATAGGACTAGAAATAACGGGTGTAAGTTGACAAGTAGAAGGTTCGAGACAGCAGTTGCGAAAAACTTTTTTACGCATAGAATAGTAAATAGCTGGAATAGTTTGCCGGTAGAAGTAATTAGTAGCACGTCTATAAACATGTTTAAGAATCGATTGGACGCGCATGTTGATAGAAAGGGTATAGTTTAAGGTAGTAAAATTAAGGCTTTGTGGGGATAGATCCCACAGCTCAACACAAGTGTTGTGGGATATAGGGAGGCAGCGTCTTGGGTTAGGGGATACTCTCTGTCCTTACACACCCCATTTAAAGAGATTCCTCTGCCGAGCGGTGCCCCCCATAGTACTGTGAGGTATTGAAAAACTCATGATCTTCACTTGCCCCACAAACACCTTTAAATGGGAGACCCATAATGGGTGCACACACACATTCTACATTACTGTACAGTCTTTACAGCCACACCTACACTTTTCCTCGTAAGTGTATATATTGTAATGTATATGGTTGTAAATTTGACTTGGTCCGCAATCGATATGAACCGTGACTTAATGGATACCATAATGAAATTGACTGGATTCTTTGGATCTGATATATTTGCATGTCCGTTATATAATAGATATAGAGTGTAACATATTTGTAGATAGTAGTCTATTATGACTTGATCCTCTGGATCGAGAGATTCTATCTTTAGTTTTAAATCGATAATTAATTATTTTTAAATTGATAATGTATATGGTTGTAAATTTTGACTTGGTCCGCAATCGATATGGACCGTGACTTGATGGATACCGTAATGAAATTGACCGGATTCTTTGGATCTGATATATTTGCATGTCCGTTATAAATAGATATAGAATGTAACATATTTGTGGATAGTAGTCTATTATGACTTGCTCCTCTGGACCGAGAGATTCTATCTTTAGTTTTAAACCGATAATTAATTATTTTTAAATTAATAATTATTTAGTTTCGTAAAAATGGTCGTTGCCAATTTACCCGCAGTTTTTAAATAAGTTTCTTATGTTCTTGTGGTTCGGAACCCACGTAAAATTGTAGGTCCCCTCCACCACCACGGAGGACATACAGTTAGGTAGACCAGCCATGAGTGGATCCTAGGGTCTTTGTTGGTCTGAAACATTATAACATTATTATTATAACATTATTATATATACACACATATATATATGCATACATACATATCCATACATACATATCCATACATACATACATATAACATACACATACATACATATATATATATACATATATATATACATACATATATATACATACATATATATACATACATACATATACATACATACATACATATATACACATACATACATATATACACATACATATATACACATACATATATCATATATATACATACATATACATACATACATATACATACATACATACATACATACATACATATACATACATATACATACATACATATACATACATACATACATATACATACATACATACATACATACATATACATACATATACATACATACATATACATACATACATATATACATACATATATATACATACATATATACATTCAACTGCAAAGAACACGCAGTATAAATAACGTAAAGAACGACGCTTGTATAGGAGATATTCCGCGCAAGACGAGAGAGAAAACGGAACAAATGAAAAAATGAAGTACCACCTGGTAATCGAACCCGGGATCTTCCGATTGCCGGTCAGACGCGATACCATTACACCATGGACTTCACTCTTCCAAATGCCGTAATTCTTCTACATACTCGCAGAAACCAATGCCCCAAGGGGCACCTCCCGCATGCCGTAACATTATATACATTCAACTGCAAAGAACACGCAGTATAAATAACGTAAAGAACGACGCTTGTATAGGAGATATTCCGCGCAAGACGAGAGAGAAAACGGAACAAATGAAAAATGAAGTACCACCTGGGAATCGAACCCGGGATCTTCCGATTGCCGGTCAGACGCGATACCATTACACCATGGACTTCACTCTTCCAAATGCCGTAATTCTTCTACATACTCGCAGAAACCAATGCCCCAAGGGGCACCTCCAGCATGCCGTAACATTATATACATTCAACTGCAAAGAACACGCAGTATAAATAACGTAAAGAACGACGCTTGTATAGGAGATATTCCGCGCAAGACGAGAGAGAAAACGGAACAAATGAACATATATATACATACATATATATATATTATACTTTTTATCTTTTAATTGAACATATGAATACTATTTCAGTGGAGAAACTGATAGAAATTGAAGCAAAAACAAAGTAACAATAAAAGACTAAATAATTGTGTTCACTTCTTTGGCAAAAAATGTCAAAGGCAGCTTTTATAAAACACAGCTTCGAAAATTTTGTAAAATCTCAAAATGATTGTGCCACTGCCAGTGACGCTTGTCAGTTTCCTGCTCCCTCCTCTTATCAAAATTTACAGTGTTTAAAGTCTGTTAACCATTGTGTTACTGCTCCAACAAAATTGTAGAGGTGTCAAGATTACGCAGTTACAATCTTATGAGATATTCTACATTACTTAACTAATAATATTACATAAAAATTATCTTCAAATTTTTCTAGTGACATCCAGCACTACCTTCTTAGTCCTACAGGGTCACAAGCTGTCCCATGACCCTGAAATAACAAACATACGAACGAACTAACGGGTGATCCTATAGACATACGAACGAACAACTGAATTTTAACTACATGCGTAAATAAAAACTTAATGTAAAGGAAGAACGTTATCTAAAACTCGAATCAAATTCTCTCGTAAAGATTTTCAAAAACTATCAACAAATATCTAAATTTCAAGTGAATAAACATTACAAAATGGCAAAAGAGGAAACAAAAATCAACAACCACAGGCATCCTCCATTCCCTCACTCCAAGAGTATACATTAGGGCGGATCGAAAATGAGGTTTTTAAACTGTTTTTCGAAATTCAAATATGGCTAGTGCGGAAAATATGTGGGTGCTATAGGTATGATGACTGTGCATACGTATTAGTCCTGCGAATTATATCTTCAGGTGCCACAATGCCGTCGAAAAAAGTGAAATATAATGATTTTCTTATATTTTGCATTAGTACAATAACTGAAACTTACTTGTTATTATTATATATTAAGTGTTCCAATTACCAAAATAGTTACTGAATTACGCAGCTCTTAGTTTATTTAGATCAATGTTCTTTGATTAATGATCTAAATAATCCAGAACTCACCACGAGGAGGTGGCTGCGTGTCGAGCTCCACCCATGCCCTCCCAACCACCCATCCTTGCGCATGTTTTTTTCTATTAACGTTTTATTTAAACTTTATATTCAGCTTTACTTTCGAATGATGGCATTTTTTTACGTGACTGAAGTGTTGATCTTATGAAGCCATCTCGCGCGTTCAATCCAAATACTTTTGATGATGCTTCAGTCACTAATTTTTACCATTCTTTCTACTACTTGTGTATGACAAGGGAATTTCTCGAATGGAGGGGTACTCTTGTTTTCTATGAATTCTTCAATCTCATTTCTGTCCGGTGTCTTGTCACAGGTGGTTCAGTGACAATGCATTTTTGCCAATTAATTAATCAGTATAATCAGTAGCTTCAAATTGAATAACAGGTACTGTGAAACGCCTCACAACTTTTTCCTTGTTTGTTTGCCTTGCTTTCTTTATTCGCCTCCACGCTAATTCTCTTATGGCGCTGCGGTCATCATGAATCATTGATGCTAGAATATTTTCTGGATTTGCAAAAAATGCATTTCTTTGTATGACAGGGTTTAAAATATCCTTTACTTCGTCATTCAGTGTTCTTGTTAGTTCAATAGTTTTGAAAACATGTTTTGAGCCATTGACAAAAGACGTACTTTGCTAAATAGAAAACCACATTGGGATGAAGCCCTTCATTATAAAAGAAGCAATGTTCATGAGGTTCTCAGATGGACTTACAGTTGAAACGTATAGACGAAGCAAACGATTTGCTGTAGTCAGCCATCGTGAATGTGCCATTTTGCCTGGACTACGATGAGCAAGATCTGGAGAGCAATATCCCTTTTTATGGCCTGATGAATATCAATTAGATATTTTTGGTCGGTGCTAAGATCTTCACAGTCTACAGTTGGTTCCTCAGCATCAATCCTTTCAAACTCGACAATAGGAAGACTCTCACAGTTCTCTAATTCCCTGCCAATAGACCGGTGAATCCGCGGGGCCAGATGTTTTTCCATCCAGCTTTGCAACTAAATGGCGTAATGGCAATTCATTGGCATGGCGCTGGCACACTAAATGTTGAACTGGCTTCTTCAGCTTCAATTCTATAAGCCTTAAAACGCCTCCCTTTTCTCCAGTGTTGACTGCTGCACCATCGCATCCAATGGCAACAAGGTTTTCCAGGTTCATGTCATTATTTCCAATATACTCAAACATTCCTTTACATATTTCTTCAGCTGATCCAGAATTCACAGATAATGGCCCAAATAATCTGAACCAGGTTCTCTCACTAAAGTGATATGTTCTTCTGTTACCTTCTTCTGATATACTTTGGACTCTTTTTTTTCTTGGAAGAGTGTAGAATCTTTTCGACCATCAAATAGATTCCTCTGATTGGGACCTGATTTTGATCTTTCATAATTTCTGATCTCTTCTTTTGTCTTTCTCTTCTGATTTTACTCCTATCCACTACTTCAGATGTTTGTCAATAGAAACTTCTCCAATATCTTGCAATACTGCACTAACAATGAATGCTGCAGCTCGATCTGAAACTGCAGTCCTGTCACAAGCAGTAGCCACTGAAGGTAGATTTGCAGTTTTCCTTTTCTTGAATAATTGTTCTTCAGGTTGTTCGAGCTTTCTCTTCGAGCTAACTGGCTCTGGAAATGTATCGTCTGATATTTCGCCAGATTCACTTCACTATTTGATGTCGATGATGATAATTCAACATTTGTATCCTGCAATTTCTCCTGTGAAGATTCTTTGGTGAGCCCACAGCTTCTTTTGCTTTCTTAGCAACGTAGATGCTTTTTTCTTTGAGAGTGTAATATCTACTCTATCAATAAACAGTTTTTCTTTCACTCCTTTGATCTAAGAGGAACGTCACTTCTTCCTTTGGAACCGTTTTTTCTTTGGGACAAGAACATTGTGTTAGTACTTTGCACTTGCACGCTGCAATGTCAAAAAGTTTCGTGTGTGCTTCTTTTTGAACATATCAATCTTTGCTTTGTAAGCTTCAGAATTTTTTCTGTTTTGGTATGGCTTCATAATGACACGATACTTTCGTGTAGCTTCTGAACATTGTTTCAATTCGCCTGTCTGACAGAATTGGGACGGAAGCACTTTCCCAAATTGTTTTCAATTTATCAACAACTTGTTCTAATATTTGAGATATTGAAGGATCTTTATTAGTATTCTGTTTCAAATCGTTTCTTACAAACAAGTAATATTTAAAAACTCCTTCGTATGTAGGAAGATTCCTGTGCCACAAATCTTCCCCATACCAAACATGGGGCACTCAGTTGAGGCCCTGGTTGATTTTGCACAAACTCGAGACATTTTGAAAGTATACAAATCTGAAAAAGAAAGAGCTAATATCAATTATACGTTAATTTCAGTTAATAGTACATGGCAAACTTAGGGCAACACAATACAGAAATGCAAAATATATAAGAAATATAGTTTAGACTATCTGAGTAACGCCAACAACAGAACACCCACCTGCTACGAGAGCGACAGCTACACTGAACCGAGGTACTCACGTGACAGCTGAGTGAGCTGCCTATAGAAAACTGTTTTTAGAGAATAGAAACTTTTTTTAAAGGTTGACTGAGCTATTTTTATACAAGTGTGAATAAATTCTTGTCTATTGTGCAATGTGCATCGTGGACTCTTCTGTAATTATTGGTTAAAATCTGCTTTTTTCAATTTTTTTCAATATTGAAGGTCATTGTGGCACCTGAAGATATTAATGTTATGATTTTAAATTTATACCAGCTTATTTCCTCACTACTCCACACATTTTCCACACTAGCCAATTTAAAATTCGAAAAATGAGTTTTTCACTCCGCCCTAGTATACATGAGGGAACAGGACAGAGATATACCTACTTCCTCCACATCAAGTGCTGCGTCCCTGCCTCCGGAGAGATCTCCCTCCGTCAACGGATCGAAGAATTCAATGCGAATAAAAGGTGGGAATAGAAGATCAACTATTTGACCAAGCAATAGAAAACGATGGGTTAAACAACGACCTCAAAGAGGAACCTCACGAAAAGCTATATTTATTGGTGGACTGGAGCCCCTCAGGGTTCCATCAAAGAAAAAGTCCATACAAACATCCTTAAAATGTCATTACGGAGGCATACTGAATTGGGAAAAATAATAATGATACTGTCAAAAGAATCATAAAATTCAAATTGAATGACTGGCTGTGGAAATTGGAAATAAGAAGTGCAGTTATAAATATCAAACCTAATATATATATATTACAGATCTACAGAACTAAGGCTAACAAAGACCCTAAGATCCATTCTAAGGTTAGCCCGAGAGAAAGAAGAGAGTAGGGGGTTAAAAGAAGAGAATAAGGTGTTAATTAAGTGGCAAAACTTATCATCCGCCGGCCATTGCCGACAAGTCGGAAAAATAGTCGCAGTGAAAAGGAAAGGGGTGAAAGATGAAAAGAAGTAAAATAAGAACGCTTACAAACCATGCAAACACAGTTTAACTCAAAGAAACACTGTCATACCTTGCAAACTACAGTCATGCAAGTAAAGAGAGGATAAGAAAAGAGAAAAAAAAGTATAAAGAGTATAACAAAAAGTGGGTCAGTTTACGCTACGAGCTACATCTAAGTTCGTGTTAGTCTCATTTTTTTTTTTTTAACGCTGGCATATCACACGCTAGCATGTCACAAGCTGGCATCAATCGTCAACAGATTCAAACCTCGACCATCACCCCCAGAGTTCCTGTTGCTAATTGTTTTATTATTTTAAACGACGTTAATATTTTTAAAATGCCTATCTAAACGGTTTTTAAACATATTAACGCTGGTAGAGTTCACGACGGACGCGGGAAGATTATTCCATTTATCAATTACTTTAAACGTAAAAAAGTTTTTAGTGATGTTAGTGTCCCGTAGTGTCAGTTTTACGGTCCCAAACGAGTTCGTCTCTGACGAATGGCGTTCTAATGTTAAACCCAAAATTCCTTAGTTCTGACATCACAGAGTGTGCAATCTTTCATACGCGGAATAACCCCATGTAATCCGGTGTAACGCCCTGTAATCTCAAATTAAATCATTAAATGCAATATATATATATATATATATATATATGAAAATATGCTCATCGCATGAATTCTTCGATCCCCCTCACCTCCGTTGTTGTCAGCATCACGCTATGCAAGGCGAGCGTCTATAAACTCATCAGTCTTTTAATTTTTATTAGTAAATTTTACTAAACTCTTTTACCATTCCCATAGATAAAGCATAATTGTGTCAACCTATATACCGCCCGTCTTCTCTTAGCCTAACCCACTTCCACACCAAATATCAGCTGTCTCTGATCACTATTTATTTTCTACCGAAAAATCACGTAAACTGATTGTTTCGATTATAAGATTCATTTGCGCTCTATAACTTCCTTCCCAATCGATTCCCTTTTGTACGTCCCTACAATTATGCTTTATTATCAAAAGAAAAATGTAAACTCAGCAGAAACTATTTCAATCATGATTGGTTCACCCACGGAACTCTCCCGAGTCAAAATTTCCCAATCGCGGCTGTAAGTTGAATTTACCTCCGCCCAAATCTGAATGTCAAGAACTATCATAGGCGCTTGCTGATAAACTCCTCCCGTAAGAGGGTGACCCTTAGTTTACCCTGTCTCCGCCTACCCCGAGGTTTTAAAAAACCCCGAGAGCGTCTGCAACGAGGTTCTTTGCTCTCTTGTTACTCCCAACCACGCAGGCTCTGTGATTGATTCTGTGATTAATTGTACAGTGGCACTACCTCGTCCTAATCAAATTAAACCCATTTTATAAACTCTGCCGCAGATTGCTTTTAAGAAAAGCAACAGCATAAATTGTACAGTGTGCTACTTAACTAAATTTAAGATTTACTTTATATTAAACCTCACCTTACAAATCATATAACCTTCACTTCTTAAGGATTAAATAAATCGTAAATTGTACATTATGCTACTTAACTGATTCTTTTCAATGGATTTATTTTACATTAAATTTCACCTTGCGAATCAGATAACTTTCACTTCTTAAATTTAACCCCATTTATTTGTTCTCATCAAAAGATTGGAATCGAAGTGAATTAATAAAAAATCCTGTTAAAGTGAACTTCGTTGTTTCCATTCACCGCGAAACTCAATATACGAGTAGATTCAGTGTTTTCTCCCGAAGTCTCCACCGTGCTCCGTGAAATGAAATCAGGAAGAACTTGATGGTAACCTTCCGAAACTTCACAACTAATCGAGGTAGGAGTGGTCAGTGGAAACCACAAACATTATACGACAAGGCGTGTGAGCCTGGTGCGTCCACTAGTGTCGACGTTAGACGTGACACCTCCAAAGAGTTTATTTTTGGAGTTCTCATAACCCAAGAGTGACGTTGTCAATCATCCTTCGGATATAACTCAGACTCCAACGAAGGGGACCACTTCGGAATTCATAGTCCATCGTCGTCTTCTACATTCGAGCGACCCATTAGGGAAACCGCTCGACATTAGCAATGAAACGCCAACCGCGTAATTTAAATCGTTATTACGAGTATTGCTATTATCGAAAATGAACAATTTGTCAAAATTTACGTTATCGATTTTAAAATTAACAATTTTGAAAACTTCAATAAGCTCCCCCCTTAATCTCCTAGTCTCGAGTGACGGAATTAGTTTCGTGGCGCGTCGATGAACCCTTTCCAACCGATCAAGATCTTCACGCAAATACGGGCAACAAAACTGAACGGCATATTCCAAGTGAGGTCTGACCAGGGACTTGTAACGGGGCAATATAATATTCTTCGATTTAAATTCGGAATTACGCGCTATGAAGCCTAACATTGTATTCGTTTTAGCGCAAGACTCCAGACATTGGTTCCTAACTTTTAAATCCTTAGATACGCGTACGCCTAAATCTACCTCCTCGTCAACGCTCGCTAACTGTCTATCGTCTATCGTGTACGTGTAATTATTGTTACAAGAACCTATATGCAAAACTTTACATTTGTCTATGTTAAATTGCATTTGCCACTTATCCGTCCAATCCATAATCCTATTTACATCGTCTTGGAGCCTATTATTTTCGTCCACGTTAAGGACTTTACCGCCTATTTTAGTATCGTCTGCGAATTTGGACACGTAACTGCTTAAGCCTACATCTATGTCGTTAATGTAGATACGAATAACAATGGACCTACCACTGAACCCTGAGGGACACCGCTACCTACATCCAGCCACCCCGATTCCCTACCATTAACAACGACCCTCTGTTTCCTGGCACGAAGCCATTCCTCTAACCACTTAGCTACCTGACCGCGTATACCGTGTGTTTCAACCTTGGCAATTAATCTTCTATGCAGAACTGTATCGAACACTTTTTCTAAGTAACGTCAGCCGCTCTATGCCTATCGTATTCGCACACTATTTCGTTATAAAACTCTAAATATTAGTTAAACAAGATTTATGGCGTCGAAACCCATGCTGACTACTATTGATCAAATCACGATTTTCTAAGTGATCGACGATACGATCCCTAACAACGGATTCAAACGTTTACTGACAATTGACGTTAAGCCAATAGGCCTATAATTGCTAGCTACTGTGCCGTCTTTTTTAAAAGTGGGCGTAACGTTAGCTAATTTGAAGTCTTCAAGAATAGTTCCCGCTTCCAATTGACTTATTAAAATTTTTTGTTAATGGGCCTACGATAACCTCTTTCAAATCTTTAAAATGTCTAGGATAAAGCGCGTCAGGGCCTGGAGCCTTGCTAACTTTTAGCTTATCGATATAATGCGCAATCTCACCCTCGTAAACAGTTATTTCATTCAAAATAGTCTCGCTACTAAATGGAACGATATTGAACACGTTGGGGACATTATTTACGTCGGATCTTTTAAACTATTCCCCTCCAGCTTCAGAGAGGGGGGACATAGTTTAAAAGGTAAATATTAGGGGGAGATAATTTAACAGGTTTTACTTATATTATTTACAGAATAGAATTTTTAAGATATGTATATAAGATACATATCTTGAAAATTCTATTATATTCTATCATATTTCCGGTTTATAGAGAACCATTATTTACACAGGATAAAATTTGAATGCCCAGTTAGGTCAATTGTACGCCCTTGACAATTGGTTAGGTTTAGTCGTGATATTTTCGTTAGTTTTAACGAAAATATCACGATTAAACCAAACCAATCGTCAAGGGCGTACAGTTAACCTAACCGGGCATTCAATAAATTTACCGTAGGTTTCGATATATATATATATATATATATAATAATATATATGCCCGGTTACGTTAATTGAATGCCCGGTTAGGTCAACTGAATGCCCGGTTAGGTCACCTGTATGCCCTTCACGTTTGGTTAGGTTTAGTTGTGATAATTTCGTAAAACTAACGAATATATCACGACCAAACCTAACCAATCATCAAAGGCATACAGTTGACCAAACCAGGCATTCAAATTTTATCCTATGTAAATAATGGTTTTCTATTTATTATATGGGGCACGGACAAAAACTCACTGGACAAAAACTCACTGGACAAAAACTCACTGGACAAAAACTCACCAGACAAATGTTTTTGCGAAATACATACACTCTTTTCTAGATTTTAAGATCTCAAGATTTTAGACTCATTGTGGATAATTACTCTTCATCTTTCAAATTGTTCATCTTTCAAATTGTTCTGTTTTTAACCAACTAACCAATATTAATTTTCACCAACCTACCAATCTTCCGTTATAACGTATCCCGTTTTATATACCAATTGTTTTCTGAACTCCAACGTTGATGGTCAGTTTATATCCCATTTTGGTTTTGCTATTTTTCAATGTTTTATTTTTGTTCAGGTTAACTGTATGCCCTTGACGATTGGTTAGGTTAAGTCGTGACATTTTCGGTAGTTAGCCTTATAACCCGGTTAGGTTAATTGAATGCCCGGTTAGGTCAACTGAATAACCGGTTAGGTTCATTGAATGCCCGGTTAGGTCAACTGAATACCCCGTTAGGTTCATTGAATGCCCGGTTCGGTCAACTGTACGCCCTTGTCGATTGGTTAAGTTTAGTCGCGATATTTTCGTTAGTTAGCCTTATAAGGCTAACTAAAGAAGGCTGGGTGGGGGGCCCTGATCTTCAGGTGATCCGAATTTTTATATAAATTTTGTAATGTTCCGAGGTACCAAAAGTGTTACCTCAGAGAAAAATTACCACACTACAACTGTGAATTATTACATACTCTACCTCATTTATGCCCACTTAATTACACACATACATACAGTACATATATATATATATATATATATATATATATATATATATATTACTGAGAAATAAGAGCACGAGGAGATGGTATATGTTTAATAACAGACGTTTCGGAAAAGTTCAATTATCTACAATGAGTCTAAAATCTTAAGAGTGTATGTTAAGATCTACACTAGAGTGTATGTATTTCGCAAAAACATTGGCTGGTGAGTTTTTGTCCTCTTTTGCATTTAAGTGGTGAGTTTTTGTCCGGTGAGTTTTTGTCCTGGATTCTTATTATATATTTGCAATAAATAATAAATTTGTTGTTATTGTCTTCTTATCTTATTTTGGTTAATTTGCAGAGTTTAAACTTTGGAGGGGATATGTTGAAAAGATCAACATTGGGGTGGTGATTGTTGAAAAGAGTATGTTGTGGTAGGGTGTGTCAATTTTAGGGAGCAAAGTGAAATCTTTCGATTTTCAAAGACCACTAGTGACCAAATGATGCATTTTTATGTTCAAAATCGAATATGGCTTAAAAATCCAGATTTGACCACTCCTAGCTACTTATATTTGAAGTTGAAGTTTACGAAAAATCAGCAATTTTTGCAAGTATTTTTTTTATTGTATATAACTACATTTTAGTATATTACTTGCAATTAAAAACATTTCGATTGTATTTCAATATTAAAACTTTGAAATATAGACAGGCTTCTTGAACTTTGCCAAGGATGCCATATATAACTACATTTTACACACGTACAATTAAAGACATTTTGATTGTATTTCAATATTAAAACTTAGAAATATAGATAGGTTTCTTGAACTTTGCAAGGATGCCATGTCTCTCTTGCTCTTGTTCCTGGACATGAGCTCCCTACTGGCCACCTGGCCACTGATGTACGCCTCCCTCCTCTCTTCTGAGTAAACATGTTGTGCTGCTTCAGTTGTCATCCTTACACAGCTCTCTACTGACTGTGTGTGTGAGGGCCATGCAGGAACTTCATTGGTCTATCCAGAAAATCCTTGATTGCAGCAGTGGTGAGGGAGCAGGTCAGAGGAGGCTCAGTCACGCCAGAGTTCCAGTCAATAAGCTCCGAGAGTTTGGTGGCATCTGGGTTGATGTCAGGAGTCTTCCTGGGTCTGACACTGCAGTCTCCTACCTGTGTGTCCTCATCTCCTTCACCTCTGATTTCCAGTATCCTCTTCACTGCCTCCCTCCTCTCCTCCTCCACCTCACTGCAAAGAATGGCCTGGAGCACAGCCTCAGAGTGTGCATACCAGGCTGATCTCTTCACTGTAGGCATCACTATTCCTATCACCTCCTTCTTCTGACTTCTGAGCAGCTCCAGCTGGTACAGTACATGCCTGGGACCCTCCACCCAGCTGTGATTTAACTTGATGTTGAACCAGTTTGACATGTAGACTCCCACTATGAATTCCACAATTATCCTCAGATTCTTCAAATTCCTACCCTTCAGCCCATGTTTGGAAATCCACAATCTACAGAACCTTAGAGCCGTGGTGACCCACCTACTTTGACAGACTGGCCCAATCTCCAGGAAGGCTAGACTCTGAGGCACCTCTCCCGATCTGATGGCAGTGATGATTCTGTAGCCATATGATTGGTCTGTGTTGAGGTCCTTGACTACCTCCTGACTGAGATGGGGTAGAGGAGGACAACAGTGATCCTCGTGAAGTTTGGGTTGATCTCCAGCTCAATGGCAGTGTCTAACATCTTCCCTAGGGGCCCAGACCACTTGTTGTTGCTCAATGTCTTGCCATCCAGCGCAGTCACCAGGTGTCTGAGACTCAGCTCCCCAGTGTGCAAGTCATAGACAATCCACACCAACTTCCTGCTAAGCTTTGTCTCCACATAATGCATTACTCCTCCCTCCCAGCCAGTATTCACATTAGTACTGTCACCTCCTATGGCCAAAAGGGTCTAGTCTGCTCTTCTCTCTCTCTTAGCCAGTTCACCAGATGATCAGCAATGACCTCAGCATGACTTCTCTCCTCTGCAGCTTCCTCTGGTAAAAAATGCCACAAATATTTCCTACCTGGTTCATTGCACACTGTGTAGTGTTCTTCCTTAATGAGGCCAGGAAACTGCCTGTCACTGCCCTCAGCTTCCATCATCACTTTGGTGTCATCTCTTTCACCATCAAAGAAGATGCAGGTGATGCCATTTTCCCTAATCTCTTCATCAAACTTCTTGACCAGCTCCTTAGTTAGTCTCTCCTGAGCCATCCTCACCTTGTTGTGGTCAATCACCAGTGCTGTGTTAAACTCTGTGATAAGACCAGCATCAATCCAGGCAGCAGTGGCAATCTCTGCACTCTCTCTCAGCCCAGTGTGATGTCTCAAGCTAGCCAGAGCTATGTTGGTGATAGCTTCAGTGTTGTATTTCTTCTTCTTAGCCACAGGCAAGGAAGAAGAAGTCGCAGCCTCTGGTATGAAGTCTTCGTCCTCCTCTCCTCCCTGCCTCCTCCAGTATATCTCCAGTCTCCTCCAACTCCATCTCCAACAGTGACTCCTCCCTCAACTCCTCTTCTTTCTTGGCTGACTCATCTGCCTTCCTCCTCCTCTTCTCCTCGGCCTTCCTTCTCTGCTCCTATCTCTGCAGCACTGCTTCCTGTCTCCTGGTCTCAGGGTGATCAGCTAGACCCATCTGGTGTGTACCTACACTGCCCACCTTTTCTCTCTGACCTTTAATGAAGGCAAGCTCCTGCACTGGTATCTTCTGCTCGCTCCTGCAGCTGCAGTCAATGTGAACCTCACTGTTGCAGTCAGGGTTGCACCCATGCTCACTGCAGCTCCTGATCACACAGTGACAGGTCAGGATGTCCACCAATTTGTCCAGTTTCATCATGAACCTATCTTTGACCTCTAGCTTCACATTGCCAATGGACACCTTCACTGCCTCATCCCACAGTGCCTTCACTTTAGCCCTGCTCCTGACCTCAGTGTTGATTACAGGTCCTGTGAATAGAGCGTTGGCCTTTCTCCACTGAGCCAGTAGCCCTGGAACAATGCCGTTGTTAATCAGGTCATTAACTGGGTAATTTCTCCTGTCTTCCTCACTTATCTCTCTCCTTAACAAACTATACCTCAGCAGATCTCTGGCTGTGGGCAGCTCAGCAGGGGGAAGTTCCTTCCCAGTCTCCACCAAATGACTTAGGTGACAACTTGATTTGCTTCGGGTTCTGATTTCTTTCTGACTCATCCTGTGGACCTGTGAACAAAAGAAATGTCATTGAAATTTGGATAGGCCTACTGATTATGATTACATAAAATTAAGTTAATTGAAATTCTTAATACCTTCCTATAAGCTCAGATAAAAGTTTGGGTTGTTATAGGTACAAGACTTAGATATATGAAATTGTCATTACTTTGAATAATTATCATATCAAAATATACAGAAAGTTTGGGTCACACATAACATTTCGAATAATTTGAATTACACAATATTTACATTACGAAGTAATCAAAATTGTCAAAAAGGAGGGAAAACACAGGCATTCACAATCAAAACTCCAGCATTTGTAACTATGTGAAACTTAGAAACCATACTGCACACCAAAAATAACCAAAGTTGATCACACATATCAATGGCACATTGATATACGATGCTACAGTCATATTTAGGTTATATTTCAAGCCTTTATGGTCAAATATAAGTAGTTAAATGGCTTTTTTAAACAAGACTAAAGATATTTCTAAGTTTGCTAGATAATATAACATCATTTGAGCATTAGTAGTTTTTGAAATGTTGACTTTACTAAAATTGACGCACCCTAATGTTGTGGGGAAATATTTTAAGAGATTAATTAACTGCGTGTCATTCTGCTGTCTCTGAGACAGAAAATCTATTAGTTGTAACTATTCTTAAGCAAGATTTATGCTGCCTGGGTCGGGCTCCATTTCGAAGTGGCTCAATAGTTAACGCTACCGATATTGGAAATTAAAAACGAGAGGTTTTTGGAGAGCTATTTGGCCAAACCATAGTTAACGATACCGATAGTGGAAATTGTAGGTCGTAACGGAATGTTGGGTTTATAAACCTTAGGTAGGCCATAAAAATAAGGCAACTTTGGAGACTATGCAGTAAATTGCTTGGAAAGCTGTGGAAAGTCCTTAAGTAACAGCTTAATGTCTCAGTTAAAATTTCGTTGAGAAATTTGAAATGGATTAAAATTTAATTTATCATAAGTAGCATCGTCTGATAAAAGCGCCATAGGTCTTTGAATATAATTGTCCTTATCCAAGAGGACTATATTATTACCTTTATCTGATTTGGTGATGATAAGGTTACCGTTACTTTTAAGATCAAGTAGAGCAGTCCATCGTAACTGTAGAATGTTTAGATCCCGTTTTGAAATTATTAACCCCTTCAATACGGCAACATAGTGCGTTTGTCTGATTAGCGCGCTCCAATATACGACGACATAGTGCGTATGTCGAAAACTGAAAGAAGAAAGCTAAATTATACGACATTTCTGCTTTTAGTTATAAATATTTAACTTTTGGACATATGCACGTATGTCGTCGTATATTGGAGCGCGCTAATCGGACATACGCACGTCTGTCGTCGTATTGAAGCGGTTAAACAATTCACTCAGAATAAAGCCCTTCAAACAGGTAAATCCTCAGAAGAAAGTTTAGAGCATGAACTAAACTTCTCAAAGAGATGATGAAGTGAGAAGCCGAGTCCTTCAAACAATTAATTCCAAACGAGAAACCAAAACCTAATGCGGTCTTCTCATAAAACGAGATATTACAGGAAGAAAGACTGGTTAATAGGTCGGAATTACAAAATCTTACCCATGGACTTACTCTAAAGAGAGCATTAAACTTGTCATCAAGATCTAGGCTGAAGAACAGTACGGCAATAGTCTAAAATTCTGGTAAGAACAGAGTCAATTAAATTAAGAACATTAAACAGGGTAAAAAAAAGCGTTAAAACGACGCCAAATTATAAAAAATTTATAGTCTATAGAGTGGTCACAAAGTCCCTTTGCAGTGAAATTACAGCATATCTGTATGGTGTCCTTGTTTTTTATGCAAAGGGACTTTGTGGCCACCCTGTATTTTAGTTTGAATGGAATCCACAGAATCTTGAAGTGAGGGGTTCCAAAAAACCTTAACCCCCCCATTTGCAGCTTACATGTTTACTTATATCGAAATAGTTTTTAGTGATTATAAAAATATATAAAATTCTTTATTTATTGCTGGTATTAAAATTACTCTAGCTGATAAAGTGATAATATAATGGCTTCTCAATTAATTGGTGATTCGGAGAGGCAACGTGTGATAGATCGCATACGAGCAATAACATTTCGGGAAGCTCGTGATGCTGGAGCCACCTTTATAACACGTTCATGGGTTGTCAAAAAGTTGCGAAGAAGTGAGGACTTAGTCAAAAGAAATTGGAATAAAACTTTGGATGACTGTGAAATGGATACAACCAAATCTGGACGCCCAAATTTGCCACTCTCTCAGGAAACAAAGGACATCATTGAAAGCTGTACGCGTAAGCGGAAAAACAGCTGTGCTAAACTTTCTAGAGAGATCGAAGTGTTGAGAGGAAAGATCGGTAGTGGTGAGTTCATTCGACTGTACCGTCGTAGGCAAGGTTTAAAGCCTTGGTATGAACTTCCAAAGCCAAGAAAAACTGAACTTAACATCGATGACAGAATGTGGTTTGCCCATTATCTTGAAGATTGGGATGTGGATGATTTCATGCATTTAGCTGTCTCCGATGAATTTTTTGTTTACGTAACACGTCGGCCTAACTACCAAAATGATCGAGTGTGGGCCACAACACCAGATGAAATCGATGTGTGTTTTTTTTTGTTCACTGCAAAGAAGCTCATGTGGGTGCTGAAGCCAAATGGTCAGAGTTGGGATGGACAGTATTTTCGTGATATTATTCTATCCCAGCATGTCATTCCTTTTCTAAGAAACCGAAACAATGTTATGGATGTCGATCAGGTCACACTTCTGCACGATAAGGCCCCCTGCTTTAAGGCATTAGCCACTCAACAATTGTTGCGGAACCATGAGATCGATTTCTTTGGAAATGAAGAATGGCCAGGAAATTCTCCTGACCTGAACGTCTGTGAACACATTGGATCAGTTATAAAGGACAAGGTTGAATGTCTCTTGTTTCAAGAACCTGCAGCAAATCGATTTTCGAAGGATACAATGACGCAACACATTGAAACTGTTTTAGCAAATTTGCGTAATGATCAAGATCTATTCACGTCACTTTTGGCAAGCTACCCAAAGCGAATTCAGGCTGTCTTGGAAGCCAATGGCGGGAACACCAAGTTTTAATTGTTTCTCATTAAATGCAGGATTAAATTCTCTCTTGTAAGGTATGTTTAATTTTACTGTACCTCTAATGGTTTAGGCCATCGGCGGGGGCCTAAGGTTTATTGGAGCCCCGTATACACCCATAAAAATCAAGGTAAAATTGCTTTTTAGGACACAACTGGTGACCCCTTTTTTTTTATTTGTTTCTAGTGCAGTTTTGTCTCCTTTTTCCAAATATGGAATCCAAATTTGTCGCAAATAATAAAAAAGTTATAGCTATTTAAAGTTTACCTAACCTAACCTAACCTAAACTAATATGATTTATCAATATTAAAACCTTACCTCTTAGTTTGTAGAGTTTGGCGATTTCCAAGAGGAGGTCGTGAAGCACCGTCCTTTCGTCAGGATGAGCTGCTCTAAACATGTTCCTGGCGAATTATTGTTTGTAATACACAACACGATTTCCAGGCCTTAGAACCCAGGATTTGATGTCTTTCCAAAGCCTCTCAATGTTTCGTGTGTGGATTTAATTTCTATATTGCTGGGATCTACAAAGTTCTCACTGTGATTAACATTGATGTATATATCCGTGCGCATTTAGCGTACCGTACGCACGCAAACAGTTGGAATGGATAATCGCCTGGAAAAATTTAATTCTTGATGAGGGCACTAATGTTTCCGCAGAACGGTCTTTCACAGAAACAATGACTTTCTTCTTGGTCACTCTTTCAATCCCTCCAAAAACCCAAATGCCCCCGATTTCCCTTCCTCTATTATATTTCTATTTATCGAATTTTTACCTACAGTTCTTGATTTTTCAACCAATTTTGGCAAATTTCCGCACAAAAACTTCGCCAATCAACAGCAGTATGATTGTCTACTTCTAAATTCTCAGAAACGAATTTATGAACAAATTGCTTTCTCAAGTATTCATTAAGTAATGAACAAAGAGTCTTATGTGAACTTAAATGGGACGCCTTTAACCACGTGCCCTTGAACCTACTTTCACTGAAGTTACATTCTAAATCGCTTGCTTTTATTATATTTAATTTGCCTTCCACACCTAAAAATCTGCTGATCACTTCGTAATTCATATTGTTGGTTACCAGCTAACAATTTTACGTAGATACGACGTTGTCACAAGGTTGCATTTTAGCACTGTGTCTTAGATACAACGGAAATTTGTATGGTCTCAGTTACGTCTTCACAACGTTGTGATGTTACGTAAACTTTACGTAGATACAACGTTGTCTCAACGTCTCAGGATAGAATTTGGTCCAACATAGGCGCCCTATTTGAAATAGTAGTATGCCGTATATAACTCCGTTACAATTTTCTAACAAAGAACAATGTAATACGAAAATATATGCTATGAATGTAAAACCTCTCATTTATACAACGTCATTATGCAACTTTGTATCAACGTTGAAATACAACGTCAATTTCTGACATGATCAAGATTCAACCAGGATACAACGTTGTATTTACATAGTGTGTTTGCTGGATTGCACGTGGGACACACTTTACTATCGTGGATTACACCGTGTCGACCAAATATTTCTAGAGTACGTTCAACATTGTTAAGTACTTCCTGAATTGTCTCGTAGTAAGACGCACTGCAACCATCACATGCCATAATCCGCGATACACTGTGCACTGATGCTCGCCAAGGCTGCCGCTATTCCGCATACGTATATGACGTCACAATTCGGCACGTTTTCTCTGGTTATTGTAGTTTTTAGAAAATGTGGTATAGCTATAACCAATTTGATTTACAGTAAGTTATTTTGTTATTCATACAGGTTCTACAAATTGAAATGTACATCACTCTGTATTTCAGGGAAAATATTAATGTCTCTCAGCAATCAGATTTATAATTAGTTTGAATATTTTAACATCCGTAAGATGTATTGTTGTAGGATATATATATATATATAGTGTATATACGTATCATTTACATTTTTTGGTGTGAATTAATACCAACTTCGTTCATTTTCATGTTTTATTACAGATTTCATATTTACAAAATAGATAAAAATATCATATCATTATATCATCCCTTCTCATATTTACACAAAATACTTCCCCATGTTACCAATTTTAAACACTGTTTATCATGTCCTGACTGGGTTTGAATTTCAGGCAACCACCCTCTGCTCTCACAGCGTTTTCATAGATGGAAGCTGCAGGGAGTTACGTGACTTAGTTTTCATTAAATTTAATTTTGAAAAAAAATTCGTTCTGGTCAGTATCAACGAAAGTAAAGATAATACGTGCAAGGCAAATTTGTTTTTATTTATGTAGGAAGGAAGGGGCCAATGGCATCGTCCGCAAAAGTGATGACTTTTTTTTTTTTTTTTTTAGAAATGTTGAAAAGATTGTGTAGTGTGTAAGATGCATGTATATGTAGTGAGAAATAAAGGGAGAAGTGTGTGTTTAAGAGCAAGCTGGACTGCTCACAGGCAGGGCCGGCACAAATGGTTGTGGCGCCCGAAGCCAATTTTGCTTTGGCGCCCGTCCCCCTCCCATTAGTAAAAAATAAAAAAAATTGATATAATTTTATTGTTTATTTCATTCAGTACATTTTACTAAAACCTTAAAATAAAAAATGTATTTTATTAATTTGAATTCAGTAACCAAGTACCATTAATAACATACATACTTGTTAAAATTTCGGCTTCAAAGATTAATTTTTCGGGCCTTAGCAGCTGCAAATCTTTGGATTATTTCATCCAGATGTAAATCCTTGGCAATGGCATGTTCACTTGATAAGGTTGCCAACCCATCCAACCGATCTTGTTTCAGCGTGGAATGGTGATAAGTTTTGATTAATTTCATCTTTGAAAAGCTCCGTTCTGCGCTGACCACTGATACTGGCAATGTTACAAGAATTCTCAGCGCCACAAAAAGATTTGGCAATGATGCCTCAAATGTTTTGAGCACATGAATTGCAAGATTTTCGTTGGAGAATAACTGCCTTCGAAATGGTTTCCCAAATATTTTAATTCTTCGTATAAATCGATGCGGAAGATGTCTTTTTGATCACGATCTGTAAGCAGAATTTCTAAATCCATACAATTCTTACGCAGCTCGTTGTCGCTCATTTCTGTGGCATTATTCAAATTGTATAGAAATTGGAATTGATCGTTATGCTTTACGATCAACCCAAACCTGTCTTTTAATGACTGGATTGCGTTGTCTAAAATGTTGTTGAAAAAGTTGATACTAAACTTTTCCTTCTCTGTCGTTCCATCTTCGTCTTCGTGTTCATAATCAAACATTATTTTTCGGCGGCGAATTCTTGTTTCCTCAAATTCAGGTTCAATTTCCAATTCGATTGCCAACTTTTTTGCACCGTCTAGAACGCATTTAAATTTATCATCTGTTCTGTAATTTTTAAGGTATTCGATTAATTTTGAAAGCAGGGAGACAGCTTGCGACATATTAAAATTGACCTCTTGAAGGGCTTTGCTTGTGATGTATTTTTGGCTCACCTCCCTCACCTCCCTCACCTCCCTCACCTTCCGCGCCCTAATTTTCTATGTAGAATTCCATTTTTAAACTGTTCACTTGTTTCTTATTGATTAATAGCGATATTTTGTCAGTTTTTTATGTTGCTCTTTCGATTTTTGGCGCCCCCTAAACTTCGGCGCCATGACCCAGTGCCACGTTGGCTCGCCCCTTAAGCCGGCCCTGTAGTCACAGGGTAGATGAGACACGGAAAAAGATCAGCTAAGGATGAGAGTGACAGGAGAAACGGGTGTTCCAGTACTTCCTGTCTCCTGCCTAACGTCCTCCCCGGAATACTTCCCTGGTCGATTGGTGTCTACAGTCTCCTATAAATTGTAATAATATAAGGAATTTATGTGATCCCTCATTGTCTTTAACATTCATTAGTTTTTTATAAAATTCTGTTACCTCGTAATTACAGTCTTGAGGCCTTGTGGTAATGTGGTAGTGTCCAAATTTCTCCACTCATCATCTAAATGTTGGATGTTGCCTTGGTAAATGTGCGGTACACCTTTCACAAAGTCATAGAGGGAAGGCATAGCCTTCTTAGATATTACATCTAAAACCTTTCTTGGTGACAAGGAGCACATCCACCATAATTTGTTATTTAAATCAAATCTTTTTCTAATTTGTATGCACATAGTGATAATAAACTGACGACACCTGTACCGAGCATTTTTTACCATATTTGGATACTTCCAGATGTCGTCAGTTTGTATTAATCCATGTATGGCAGATCACAGGTAGATTTGATTTAGTGGCAAGTGATTCGCCTCTTGACAGGGATCTATGCTGTTTTCTGAAGAATATAAACTTTGCAAAAATACCCCAACAAATTCTTGTATAGCTCAGACATATTTTCATGGAGCAAATGGATAGTGAGGCATTCTCTCTGGAAAAGTAGATTAACTTTTGTTAAACTATGGTAAAATGAAATTCAAGAAGTTGTAGTACAGAAATACTGAAGGGTCCCTTAAATTATCTAAAATTTGCTGCACTGCCATTAACCTCTCTTCCTATTCCTTGTCAATAAAATACATCTTCATAGGTTGCCACTGTTCTAGGACCCTTTCTACAGATTGATGTAAAGATAGCCAGCGTGTCTGGCAGGCGTGGAGGATTTTGTGGGTCTTGGTGTCACAAAAAGCCTGAAACTCTTTTAGTTCGTGTTTCCTCTTGGCACTGTAAGAAAAGAATGTATAAATATTCCTGAGAAGATCCTCACAGTGCCGGGGCAGAGATTTGGGAGCTTCTGAAGGACAAAGGTGAATACAATGGCATATGCATTTAAATATTGTGATACCAGGTAAAGTGGCCCTTAGCCACATAATGAATTTTGCTCCCACATGATGTCAGAGGCTCCGTCAGCAGCAAATCTAATAAAATTGGCAGTCGGTATCTGATGGGAAGCTAATGTTTCCATTAACAAAGAAGATAAGTTCTGGCCTGTTGATCCAATTTTTCTTACCACCATAAACATCCAATAATTCTAGCAATCCAGTATTGATGCTACTTGTGCCAGAGTTCAAATAGCGTGCAATTACTGTGCAGGACTTCATTGTACTAACATCAGTTGTTTCATCAATAATCCCAGAAAACTTGTTACGTTTCAGCTTCCTCGCCGTCTCCTCAGTCACACTCTTAGGCAGAGATTTCACAACCTCGGTGCACTTAGTCCTCTTCATTGACATAATCTGAGCAATAGCGGAGTCGTGAAACATTACCTTCATCAAGTCCACCAAGTGATCGGCAAAGAGGATGGTTGCCATTGCCACCCCACTTGAAGAGTAGGTAGCAGGTCCCTCCAGCTGGACCTCCTGCTGGACTTCCTGCTGGACCTTCCCCTCATTTGTGACGTGGATCCGCGTCCCCTTGTGCTTCTTGATGGCTGTCAGCTCGGCACTGAAGTCCCTGTTGCAAGTCGTACAGAAGGCCCTCGAAAGGTCTCCACGGGAAAACAAGGTCTGGAACTCCACGTTGTCCATCCAGACATCCCTAAACTTTCGCTTGGCAGCCATGTCAACCTGTAAGTTTAAGTTAGCTTTAGTAAGAGAATCACTGGAATTAAAATCATTAACGGCTATAGCCTCAAAGAATACTGGGATAAAACATAGAGAACTAAATAAAATATGAAAAAGTAGACTTAAAGGGGGAGTTGCATACATTTGTTTGTTCGTTTTGCATAGTGCCTGACAAGGGGGGTTTAAATATAGATACATTTGAGGTAGGTTTAGCAATATTCTCAAATTTCAATAATTCACAAGACCAGGAGTTTCTATATCGAAATAAAACTGACTCGAATCCTTCAAGATTTTTTCTGCACTAGGTGGGGTGGGGATGGTGGGGATGACCGGCGTTGATGACAACTCAAAGGAGTTAAATTGAACTTCGTGGCACTTGTGTGCATAGACCTGTTGAGTAAGCACAATGATAACTCACCGAAACAAGGGTGCTGGACTGGAAGGGTGCTTAACTGAAGTAACGAGTCAGAAGTAGGAAGATGCACACCGCGTTAAGGCAGGAGTGTACCAGGTATAAATCTGGCCCTGTAGGAATGACATATAGCGTGACACACAGGGGGACTACAGCAGAAAAAGGAAATAGATATCTACTTATCTACTTATGCAAACACTTGCTTAAAAATGTGAAGACAGTTAATTCTCTGGGTATAGCAATTTCAGTTATATTTTCTATCATTGTTGCGTTATCGCAAAAAAAAGCTACACATGAAGTTTTATTGTATACCCTCAAGTATATCAATATGTAGTAAATGCTGCCAAATTTCATAAATGAAAAAAATAGTTTACCATGAAATCGTAAATATTCTCTTTTATTCACCATAGAAAACTGATAACTATAGGACAAACTTAATAATTCGACTTTTTCACCCATATTTAGTCAGAAGTTTAAACTTAATTTACCAAAACTTAGATGATTTATGTAGATGGTACCTCAGGTAGAAGACACTTGGCAAAGAGCATTTGGAGAATACTTGACTGGTATATCTAACAGAACAGAATGGGGTTAGTCGATGCACTTTCTGCTTGTCATTGCTTACCCATAGTCACATATATGGCTCCTTTTTATCGTGACCCGACAATTCAGCGCCGACAATTCAGCGCCGACAATTCAGCGCAAGACAATTCAGCGCAAAGACAATTCAGCGCAAGACAATTCAGCGCGAAAATACCAACAAAGAAGAAGAAAGAACAAATCCAGAGGGAAGAGAGGCTTGCAACTGTTAGGTTAGGTTAGGTTAGGTTTCTAGTTTTTGAAATAAAATCTTAATTTTAACCATTCCAACAAATTTTGTTTTTTTAAATAAAATTTTAATAATTATACTCCTTTGAATTTTATCTCCGATTTGTCACTCCTTCGTTATGTCACTCCTTCGTTACGGTATTTATGTCACTCCTTTGTTATGTCACTCCTTTGAAATGTCACTCCTTCGATACAGACCCAATTTAGCATATATATAAATATACAAATTTTTCTCTCTTTTATTTATTGCGATTTATTTTTATTATTTTTAACTAAACTTTTAACTGTACTGACTTGCGCTGAATTGTCTTTGCGCTGAATTGTCGGCGCTGAATTGTCCTGCGCTGAATTGTCGGTGCTCCCCTTTTTATAATCCATTATAAAATATATGTTTACTAAAAAAAAGGAATTGAATAAAAACACCTTATACGATTTCTGTTAACATTTATTACGTTTTTCATATTAAAATTGTCATATTTAAAAAGTGAGGAATTATTCCGCATTGACGTGGAATGAGGTCCGCCAGTTCCACGTCCGTCGATGATGTGCAATTGTTTTCCGCACTAGCAGACGAAATTCCACAAAACGGCAGCCTTGATGCTCGCAACACCGTCGATCCTAAAAACTAACTCAGCATCGCTGCCGGGCGCAAAATTTTTATTTGCTCCAAATTTGGATTCCGTATCTGAAAAGAGGAAACAAAACTGCAAAATGAGTCTCCAGTTCGGTGCTAAACTGCAATTTAACCAAAATCAGAAAAAGTTGCTCCATTTAAATACGAACACGTTTAGAGTAAAAAGAATTAGGAACGACCTTATTATCAAGACTTTTTTTTTCAGAAAGGTGAGTCGAGTCTTTTATTCATGTGCATTTACTAGCAAATCAAGATAGCCGAAAAGTTTAGTCTTAAACATAAAGAATTGGTTGAAAGCGATGGGATAAAAAAGAGAAGAGGCTCAGGGATCATGTTGATAAATATTAAAATCACAATAAACGTGTAAAGAATTAAACGAAACGATTAAAATCCTCAAAAGTTAAAAGAATAAAACATTAAAAACCGCTAAGTTTTTGAAGAGAATCTTCCCTCATCATTCAGGCGGTGAACAGAAATTAGAAGTGAGAAAAGGAATTAAAAAGAGTATTTTAGAAAAATCGTCATGCCTCAGGCAACTCAAACGCAAATTATTATGAAAAACCAGGAGACTTTGACAACCATTGGCATTGTTTATACCAGTGGTTCCCAACCTTTTTTAGACCAACGCCCCCTTATAGCCATTAATATTTCCTGGTGCCTCCTCATAAAGATAGTAATATAACAGGATAAGTGATAAATGATTTATTACTAGAAGATAACAATTTTACAGTTTCCTAGCGCCCCCCTAAGATTCTCAAACGCCCTTTGGGGGACGGTGGCGCCCACGTTGGGAACCACTGGTTTAGACAATGAGCATAATAATAATATTAATAACGCTCAATTACTTTTATCAGTTCTATTGTGTATGGATTTTATTTAAAAACTCAATCTTTAAAATAACCCTACAGATAAAAGTCACAGGGGTTTACATCTAGTGATGATGGTGCTCATGATATTGCTTTATCATAAACCGCAGAAAATCTGTTGGACAGGACTTTTCCGTCGAAAGTATCGTGGAAGCATCGTGAGCTGACAGGATATCACATACAGTAGATCATGTTTTACTCTAGGGAATTAATTAACCATGTGTAGAGAAGGTACGGTAAAGATTTCATACATTTATTTCAGTTAATAAAAAAATACAAACCTTTTAAAGTGTCAGATGTTTGAAAAATTACTGGATATATGCAGTTTGCATGATCGATAGGAGTTAATGAAGTGTTGCTTTAATGATTTACGAAACAAACCTAAGATCGTGCTTGTCTGTTATTTATAGGTATAGAGTTCCAGATATCTCCTTTGTAGGAGAGAAATTATTTCCTGCAATTTGCATGGAATAATTTGGTTTACGTATGAAATTATTGGGAAGCCTTGTATTATGACTATGGTTGTTCTGATGCGGGATAATCGCCCGTGTGAATGGACTAAGCATAGTTCCATTTATAAGCAACTTTTACAAACTGATACCGACAGTACGTTAATACAAGTCATTTAGTTTTGGAATATTTAAATCTCTGAACTTTGGAGAAGTATGAAACTGTCCGTTATTATTATTTGAGAGAGTTTGTAAGCATTTTTATGAATTACTTCCAGTGGATATCACATATAAATCTTTGTACAACCCCATGCTGTAATTTCATACTGTAAGTGTGGATGAATAAATGAGTAATACAGTGTAAGGAGAGTAATTGGGGGAATTGTTTTATGAATTTGAATATTATGTAGAGAAATCAAAATATTTTCGATTTGATAAGATGTGTGTGTGTGTGTGTTTTTGAAATTTTATTTGTCATCTAACTTGGTACCAAAATTTTAACCTCATTTACCTTTGCAAGAGAAGTATTTCCAGTTGTTAATGGAGTGTGCGCGATTACAGGCTTTTTAGTTACAGTTATATATGACTGTTTTGTCAAGTTCATTAAAAACTTATTTGCACACATCCATTTACAAGCATGTTCTAATTGTCTGTTCATTTCATTTATTAGATAGTTGATATCGCAGTGTGAATAAATGAGTGTTTTATCGTCTGCAAATTGAATACAGTTCAATTTTGATTGACAAAAATCATTTGCATGTATTAAGGAAAGTAAGAGTACAAGGAAAGACCCTTGTAGAACCCCACATTTCCAAACAGCCTATTTTTATAAAATGTGTTTTATTATGTTATACTATTAACGATTAGAAAGATAAGACTTAAACCAATTTAGCATATTTCCCCTTATGCCATATTTGTTTAATATATCTAGTAAGATATGTAAGAGACTATCAAAGGCTTTCGATAGGTCAAGGAACAATAAAATTGTGTGCTTTACATACTTTAGGTGTTTATAGATATTTTCTAAGAGCATGTTGATAGCGTCTTCTGTGATGTAACTTTCTCTAAATCCAAATTGCGCATTTTGTTAAGATGAGATATTTATTGACCGGTTAAGTAGATGAAAGATTAAGTATATCGATTAAACTTTGCAGTTGGACAGCAAAGGAATGAGAATATGTCGAAAGTCTGGCACTGCGTGCTCTCCTTAAATGAGGAGGCATGCAGTTAGAGAGTTCAGAAAAGCAGTGTTCGTTATAATAGCGATAGTAAAGAGAGAGTGAGGCAATATTGCGAAGAAGAGAGACGGATTGAAGACAGTCAGTAAGAGGCGGGGATTTGATGAGACGAAAAGCCTTTGATTCCACCCGGACAAGTCTGTCCATCCAACCCACGCATGAGAATCGTACTCCATACGGAGACCACTGTACTGAGACAGCAACTGAGTGGGAGTGGAGAAACTGCGAAGCCGGTACACGCACCTAAATTCTCACAAGCTGTTTTGGAAATAGCGTATATGTGATCTATCCAGGAGAGATCAAGAGAAAAGGAAATACCAAGAATGTAAAGGAAAGAGGAAGGATTGAGTTGTGTATTATTGAAGATACTTCGTTAACCTCGTTTAGGTTCCCTGCGTTGGTCTCTCTTCACACGAAGGTCAAGCTAGTGGCCCCGCCTCTAGGCCTGGCTTGGTGGAGGAGCGAGTTGCTCTCTTGCGCTGTCCACCGCACATAGCTAGGTACCCGGTTCATCTGGTACCTTCCCGAGCCAGGCATCTAGTCTTCTCTTGAAGACTTCAACTTTGACCCCTGTAACGTTTCTGAGGTCCTTTGGAAACTGGTTAAAAAGTCTTGGTCCCCTGACAACCAAGCTATTTTTCTTCAGTGTTGAGGAGGTCCCTTGTCAGGCCTTTAATTTGGGAACACAACACATTCTGTCTTTCCTATTTTCCAGCGTTGTTTGGATGGTAATTGAGTTTAGTTTGAGTTCTGGTACCAGTTTTCCGATCATTTTTCATATGTAGATTATGATGTATCTCTCTCTTCTTCTTTACAGGGAGTACGGATTTAGTTTATGTAGTCTTTCCCAGCAGTTGAGTTCTTTGTCGCCATCAATCTTGGCTGTGAAATGTGTCTGCGTTTTTCTAGTTTATTAATTTCTTCCTTTTTATATGGGGACGTCAAAACTGATCAGTATTCAAGTTTTGGTATGATCAGTGTTTCCAGCAGGGGAATCATTACTGTCTTGTCCCTTCTTTTGAACATTCTTAGTACTTGTCCCGCGACTCTTTTTGCTTTGTTTATCGCTATCTGATTTTGTGTCTCGAATTTGGCATTATCGGTCATTATTACCGCAAAGTCGACCGCTTTCGTGCTTCTCTGAATTTCCTGTCTATCTGGAGCATGATATGTAGTCTGTTCAAGTTCCTCATTTCTACCATATCTCAAGAGCTGAAATTTCTCAGTGTTAAAGGTTATATTTTTGTCTTCTGACCATGTGCATATTTTGTTCGTGTCCCTCTACAAGGCCTCCATTTCATTTGCAGCGCTGATTTTTCTGCTGATCTTTGTATCATCCGCAAAGGATGTTAATATACTGTTGCTGTTTACTTCATTGCCTCTGTCTGTAAGCATGATAATGAGCAGGAGTGGGGCCAGTACTGTACCTTGTGGTACTGAGTTGCGTACTTTTGATTCTGATGATGATACACCTTGAATTTTAACAACCTGTAGACGTTCTCTGAGGAAGTTGTAGATCCATTTTCCCACTTTGCCTGTTATTCCCATATGTTTCATTTTAAGTGCTATTCTACCATGATCGCATTTGTCTAAAGCTTTAGCAAATTCCGTGTATATGACATAGTTTTCATTGCCTTCAAGTGCATCTAGGGTATTGTTATCGTACTCTATAAGTTGTGATGGGCATGAGCTTCCTGATAGGAATCCGTGCTGATTTTAGTTGAATCTTTCCAGTGTTTCCAAGAAGTCATAGATTTTCTTTCTAATTATTCTTTCAAATATTTGGTGAGGTGGGACGTCAGTGACACTGGTCTATAGTCCTTTGCTTGAGATCTATCACTTCCTTTATATAGAGGGAGAATGTTCGCTCTTTTCAAGATGCTCGGTATTTCCTCAGTGTTAGTGTCTGGGGATCTTTTCCATATCCAGTAAAGGGTGTAGCTATTTCATTTTTACAGTTTTTAATCGATAGTGCGTTCCATTTGTCCGGACCTGCAGCTGAATGTTATTTCATTTGTCCTAAAGCTATCGCTACATTTTCTGGGGTAAAATCAAAGTCTGTTATACATTCTCCATGCAATTTCTCTTCGAAGAATGCATCTATGTCAGGTATCGCTTTGTCACTTTTTGGGGTACTGAAGACCGATTCCTACTGGGCCCTCAATGTTTCACATATTTCTTTTGGATCGTCTGTTACAGTAGTTCATTATTTCCTTTCCTTAAGGGCCCGATGGTAGCGCGCGTTTTTGTTTTCCTTTTCGCATAGCTATAGAAGTATTTTAGATTTTCCTTTATTGCTTCTACCGCCTTTTCCTCTTCCCTCTCTGTATGGCCCTTAATCAGGGTTTGTATTTCCCTATCGATACTCTCCAGTTTTTCTTTATCACTTTCCTGACATTGTTTTCTCCGCAATTAGCTAACTTTGCTGCTACTCTCTTTCTTTTGCAGAATATTCTTCTCTTTTGCCTCTCTAGCCAGTTCCTCTTTCCTTTTAGTTGTGCTTTCGGAGAATATTTTTCTAAAATTTTCAGCGTCTTTTCTTCCAAGGTTGTTGGCATTTCCTCAGTTGTTTTATTCTCTAAAACTGTTCTCCACTCTATTTGGGCCATGTGTGATCTGATTTCTTCCCAATTTTTGGTCTCTGAGTTTAAGGTAAGAGCCCCAAATTTCCTTCTTCCTTCCGTATGTGTATTGTCTTTTAATGTTATCGCCATAGTTGTTGATAACGCGATTGTGTTGTAGTCTGAGATAATAGTTGGGGTTACTTTTATATCAGTAATCAAGTTCGTGTTATTCGTGAATACCAGATCTAGGCAGTTATTTTTTCTCTTATTTTCTGTTATCTCCTGTGTCAGCATAAGCTCATTTGTGAGAGCCATCAGCATTTTTGCTTGCTCCTGATCCTCTTTTGTGTCTCCGCTTATCTTTCTATATAAATATATTTTTACCCATCTTTTGTATTTTATAAATGGGAAATTAAAATCGACGCAGCGTATTTTATTCGGGGATGGCGAGTTTACAGACTTTATTAGGGTTCTGATATCATCAATGGCATCCGAAAATTTTTCAGTTGGAGAGTTTAGAGGTCTATAGATGACTATCAGTACCACGTCTAGTTTCTCTATTTTCACTGCAAGGGTTTCCACGAAGCTGTTGGATTTACTTATTACCGTCTCTGTCATATCCCTCTCATGTATGTAAATAGCACAGCCAAATTTACGTCTCGCTGTTTTATCAGCTTTTTGTAAGTTGAGTCTATCGATATGCAATTCTTTCTTATCGATGGAGTGTTCGCAGTTATCGCAGTTTCCTTGGCAATCTTTAAGATGTGTTCATAAATTCATAAATTCCCCTTTTACTTTTTCCTTATAGTCTCGTTCTGCTTTAAAGGCTGTAAATTGTTTATTTCGATTATGCAGCTTTTTCAGAAGAACTTGATTCCGTTCAATTGTTTAGCGCCTGTTATAAGAGAGATTTCTTCGTCGCTCCATCTCAAGCATTGAAATTCGATTTAGGACTGGCAAAGGTCGCAGCAGTCGCAGGTCTCTGTTTCATCTGTTTCTTTTTTTACGGTAGCCACAGGGTTGTATGAATTTATTTGACATTGCCATGTTTCAAATGGTGTGTAAATGATTGTGCACGAAATATTAACTCAAAAGGATAATTAATTAAGTGAGGTACTTGATTTGACTTAGAAATGAAGGAGGGAAAGCTTTTGGAGCTATTGAAGAATAGGGACCCCAGCCTTCTTTAGCTAGGCTTATAAGGCTAACTAACGAAAATATCACGACCTAACCTAACCAATCGTTAGGTTAACTGTACGCCCTTGACGATTGGTTAGGTTAGGTCATGATATTTTCGTTAGTTAGCCTTATAAAGCTAACTAAAGAAGGCTGGGATTCCTATTCTTCAATAGCTCCAAGCTTTTCCGTTATTCCGGGGGGAGGGGGGATGTGGCACGCTGTAGATTCTCACTGATTGGTGCCGGGGAGTGTACCGCGTATAATTGAGGGATATTGCCTTTCGATGGGCAGTTACATTTCCTTGGAGAGAAAACATTCGGAAAAAACGCTTTAAAGATTAAGTTGCTTTGATTTTATTTGCTTTATTTCAACATTCGCCGCTATTTCACCACTTAAAGAGACATACGACTGTGTACACTAAATATTCACTCAAAAATTGGCACTACTTAAAAATGATTAACTGCAGGATTTTTATTGTAATATCACTTTTATTCGGACTTCAAACGAAACACGTGTAACCGTCACACTGGGCAGAAAAACTTTATAAGGAGAAAGTTGTAAACAGATAAGGTAAACAGATAAGGAGATATTTGTAAACAGACGAAGGAACTGAGTTTTTAAGGCATTGAAAGCCACAAGGTTTACTCTTCCCCCATTCAGAGGTCAGGTGTACCATAATCTCCGGACACAACTTTTAATAACACAGATAAATCCATTTGACAGTACAAACCAATATAACAAATCGTTTTCATCAACGAAAATTTAGTACTCATTATTTTCTATTCCAGACTCTCTCTCTCTCTCTCTTTCTCTCTCTGACGATAAAGACGAAAGATGGAAATAAATCCTGAAATTCCAATGTAAAATTTATTGCGGAGTGTTTGTGTGGGGAGTTAAAAAGATAGTGCTTTTCTTAGTTCTCATCCGTCCTTTGTGTAGTAAAGACATGAAGCAATAGTGCAACGTGCAAGCAATAGCAATAATGCTGAGCTTATGAAATTAGTCTCAAAACCGCGAGGAAAGATTGTGATGGGTTAGCCTCAGTAACACTGGCTCTACTAGATTTTACTTCTCTGCCTTTCGATTTTAATCTTTTTTGCTTCTGTCCTAAACTCACCCCAAGGTCGCAAGTCCTAGGCCAGTGGTGGCGAACCTGTTTTGCTGGAGGGTCATTTTTGTTACTTTTGATTTAAAAAAACGAAATTGGGTCACAATAATTTATTTACTTACTATTTTTAGTGAGAAACTTGTTGGATTTTAGCTGCTAATGTTTTGATCCTAGGTTTATATTTAGTTGTCTTTAGTCTCACACATGCAGCGCTCATATCTGTGCCAAGGCGATTCCTAGTGGTGGATTTTACGAAATTCACGGAGGAAAACAACTGTTCACATGAATAAGATGAACCAAACATTGTTAGCAGAGCTAATGCTAGCTTTTCATTGATGCAAAAGAATTTGGTAAAGAGTTCCATTCTGCAAGAATAAGATTCTCTACTCTTTCTATTGATTGTTGTTCTCTGGTTACACCCAAAATTGACGACTCCAATTCCTTTTCTTGTAACTTCAGATTAAGATCAATAAATTTAGTCTTCCATAGTGCACTTTCTTGGAAGTCAACTAATACCATTTCTAAATTACCAATGTCAAGCCAATGAAAAGCTGATAACTGAAGATCTTCAAATTGAATAGTATGGGGGAACTGGATGAATTGTAAGTTGTCATACATACAGACACGTTTTTAAACGTATACTATACGTTTAAAAACGTTTCAATGTGTATCAGCTGTTTATTTCGGTGGGAGAATAAAATAAATTTAAAACTATAAGGCAGAAAATATTAAAAATTAGTCATATTTTATTTAAATAAGAGCTCGTGGGTTACTAAAAATTGCCTCGTGGGTCAGTACTTGACCCGCGAGTCACTGGTTCGCCATCACTGTCCTAGGCACTTCCTTGTGAAGTGAGGGTGAGCGAGGCAGACTTGACACTTTCCCAGGTTTGGCGTATTTTATGTTAATTAGTTTCGCCATGTAGATCTGGTTTTCTGTAGTGAGATAGTGCATACTTTTTCATACAAATATATGTATATATATATATATATATATATACATATATATGTGTATATATATATATAATATGCATATATATATATATATATATATGTGTATATATGTATATATATACATATATATGTATATATATATATATTATATACATACATATACATATAATATACATACATATACATATAATATACATACATATACCATACACATAATACATACATATACCATACACATAATATACATACATATACACATAATATACATACATACACATAATATACATACATACATAATATACATACATACATAATATACATATAATATATACATATATAATATATACATATATAATATATATATATATATACTATAAAATATATACATATAAAATATATACATATAAAATATATACATATAAAATATATACATATAAAATATATACATATATAATATACATATAAGTTTTATAATATATACATATATAATATACATATATAATATATACATATAATATATACATATATATATAACACATAATATATAATATATATATATAATATATATATATAATATATATATATAAATATACTTATATAATATATACATATAAATATACCTATATATATATGTGTATATATATATATATAAATGTAAAAAATGAACAATGAATAATCAATATTCATTTTTACATAAGAACCAAAATCGCTTAACGCGAGTTTGGATAATAATTTTACTTGTAGCTTCCTATTTTTGTTCGTGTCACAACCCTACGATCTACCATATATATGGTTTAGTCGTATCCATTTTCCATTTGTTATAGAAGTTATTATAATTAATTATGAATTGTCTTGCATCTCACCCTCGACCCTAGATTATGCATACACATTGCATGTAACAGGATTGGAACCCGTAGTTGTACTTCTTAGTCATTACTACCCACCCTTTGTCTCTAATTCGTTCTTGTAAATCTTCCTAATAATGATTTGTACTATACGTAAAAATTCAATAACTATGACGTCACATTTTCCCTTCATCATATATCTAGTATTCAATGTATGAAAATTCTTTAACATCATACTAAGGACGAAACACTCTATAGAAGTCATTATTTATATGTTGTGTAGTATAAGCATTATTATTCAACCATATTCATCCATACGTCACGTTTTCCCGTCATTGATTTCCCTTGATCATTGTCCTATATAA
>JAJOZX010001340.1:612500-697500 GCA_023014485.1 Bathynomus jamesi
CTTCCACACCAAATATCAGCTGTCTCTGATCACTATTTATTTTCTTCCGAAAAATCACGTAAACTGATTGTTTCGATTATAAGATTCATTTGCGCTCTATAACTTCCTTCCCAATCGATTCCCTTTTGTACGTCCCTACAATTATGCTTTATTATCAAAAGAAAAATGTAAACTCAGCAGAAACTATTTCAATCATGATTGGTTCACCCACGGAACTCTCCCGAGTCAAAATTTCCCAATCGCGGCTGTAAGTTGAATTTACCTCCGCCCAAATCTGAATGTCAAGAACTATCATAGGCGCTTGCTGATAAACTCCTCCCGTAAGAGGGTGACCCTTAGTTTACCCTGTCTCCGCCTGCCCCGAGGTTTTAAAAAAACCCGAGAGCGTCTGCAACGAGGTTCTTTGCTCTCTTGTTACTCCCAACCACGCAGGCTCTGTGATTGATTCTGTGATTAATTGTACAGTGGCACTACCTCGTCCTAATCAAATTAAACCCATTTTATAAACTCTGCCGCAGATTGCTTTTAAGAAAAGCAACAGCATAAATTGTACAGTGTGCTACTTAACTAAATTTAAGATTTACTTTATATTAAACCTCACCTTACAAATCATATAACCTTCACTTCTTAAGGATTAAATAAATCGTAAATTGTATATTATGCTACTTAACTGGTTCTTTTCAATAGATTTATTTTACATTAAATTTCACCTTGCGAATCAGATAACTTTCACTTCTTAAATTTAACCCCATTTATTTGTTCTCATCAAAAGATTGGAATCGAAGTGAATTAATAAAAAATCCTGTTAAAGTGAACTTCGTTGTTTCCATTCACCGCGAAACTCAATATACGAGTAGATTCAGTGTTTTCTCCCGAAGTCTCCACCGTGCTCCGTGAAATGAAATCAGGAAGAACTTGATGGTAACCTTCCGAAACTTTACAACTAATCGAGGTAGGAGTGGTCAGTGGAAACCACAAACATTATACGACAAGGCGTGTGAGCCTGGTGCGTCCACTAGTGTCGACGTTAGACGTGACACCTCCAAAGAGTTTATTTTTGGAGTTCTCATAACCCAAGAGTGACGTTGTCAATCATCCTTCGGATATAACTCAGACTCCAACGAAGGGGACCACCTTCGGAATTCATAGTCCATCGTCGTCTTCTACATTCGAGCGACCCATTAGGGAAACCGCTCGACATTAGCAATGAAACGCCAACCGCGTAATTTAAATCGTTATTACGAGTATTGCTATTATCGAAAATGAACAATTTGTCAAAATTTACGTTATCGATTTTAAAATTAACAATTTTGAAAACTTCAATAAGCTCCCCCCTTAATCTCCTAGTCTCGAGTGACGGAATTAGTTTCGTGGCGCGTCGCTGAACCCTTTCCAACCTATCAAGATCTTCACGCAAATACGGGCAACAAAACTGAACGGCATATTCCAAGTGAGGTCTGACCAGGGACTTGTAAAGGGGCAATATAATATTCTTCGATTTAAATTCGGAATTACGCGCTATGAAGCCTAACATTGTATTCGTTTTTGCGCAAGACTCCAGACATTGGTTCCTAACTTTTAAATCCTTAGATACGCGTACGCCTAAATCTACCTCCTCGTCAACGCTCGCTAACTGTCTATCGTCTATAGTGTAATTATTGTTACAAGAACCTATATGCAAAACTTTACATTTGTCTACGTTAAATTGCATCTGCCACTTATCCGTCCACTCGATAATCCTATTTACATCGTCTTGGAGCCTATTATTTTCGTCCACGTTAAGGACTTTACCGCCTATTTTAGTATCGTCTGCGAATTTGGACACGTAAATGCTTAAGCCTACATCTATGTCGTTAATGTAGATACGAATAACAATGGACCTACCACTGAACCCTGAGGGACACCGCTACCTACATCCAGCCACCACGATTCCCTACCATTAACAACGACCCTCTGTTTCCTGGCACGAAGCCATTCCTCTAACCACTTAGCTACCTGACCGCGTATACCGTGTGTTTCAACCTTGGCAATTAATCTTCTATGCAGAACTGTATCGAACACTTTTTCTAAGTAACGTCAGCCGCTCTATGCCTATCGTATTCGCACACTATTTCGTTATAAAACTCTAACAAATTAGTTAAACAAGATTTATGGGGTCGAAACCCATGCTGACTACTATTGATCAAATCACGATTTTCTAAGTGATCGACGATACGATCCCTAACAACGGATTCAAAACGTTTACTGACAATTGACGTTAAGCCAATAGGCCTATAATTGCTAGCTACTGTGCCGTCGTCTTTTTTAAAAGTGGGCGTAACGTTAGCTAATTTGAAGTCTTCAAGAATAGTTCCCGCTTCCAATTGACTTATTAAAATTTTTGTTAATGGGCCTACGATAACCTCTTTCAAATCTTTAAAATGTCTAGGATAAAGCGCGTCAGGGCCTGGAGCCTTGCTAACTTTTAGCTTATCGATATAATGCGCAATCTCACCCTCGTAAACAGTTATTTCATTCAAAATAGTCTCGCTACTAAATGGAACGATATTGAACACGTTGGGGACATTATTTACGTCGGATCTTTTAAACTATTCCCCCCCAGCTTCAGAGAGGGGGGACATAGTTTAAAAGGTCAATATTAGGGGGAGATAATTTAATAGGTTTTACTTATCTTATTTACAGAATAGAATTTTTAAGATATGTATATAAGATACATATCTTGAAAATTCTATTATATTCTATCATATTTCCGGTTTATAGAGAACCATTATTTATACAGGATAAAATTTGAATGCCCAGTTAGGTCAATTGTACGCCCTTGACAATTGGTTAGGTTTAGTCGTGATATTTTCGTTAGTTTTAACGAAAATATCACGACTAAACCAAACCAATCGTCAAGGGCGTACAGTTGACCTAACCGGGCATTCAATAAATTTACCGTAGGTTTCGATATATATATATATGCCCGGTTACGTTAATTGAATGCCCGGTTAGGTCAACTGAATGCCCGGTTAGGTCACCTCTATGCCCTTCACGTTTGGTTAGGTTTAGTTGTGATAATTTCGTAAAACTAACGAATATATCACGACCAAACCTAACCAATCATCAAAGGCGTACAGTTGACCAAACCAGGCATTCAAATTTTATCCTATGTAAATAATGGTTTTCTATTTATTATATGGGGCACGGACAAAAACTCACTGGACAAAAACTCACTGGACAAAAACTCACTGGACAAAAACTCACCGGACAAAAACTCAATGGACAAAAACTCACCAGACAAATGTTTTTGCGAAATACATACACTCTTGTCTAGATTTTAAGATCTCAAGATTTTAGACTCATTGTGGATAATTACTCTTCATCTTTCAAATTGTTCATCTTTCAAATTGTTCTGTTTTTAACCAACTAACCAATATTAATTTTTCACCAACCTACCAATCTTTCGTTATAACGTATCCCGTTTTATATACCAATTGTTTTCTGAACTCCTACGTTGATGGTCAGTTTATATCCCATTTTGGTTTTGCTATTTTTCAATGTTTTATTTTTGTTCAGGTTAACTGTATGCCCTTGACGATTGGTTAGGTTAAGTCGTGACATTTTCGGTAGTTAGCCTTATAACCCGGTTAGGTTAATTGAATGCCCGGTTAGGTCAACTGAATAACCGGTTAGGTTCATTGAATGCCCGGTTAGGTCAACTGAATACCCCGTTAGGTTCATTGAATGCCCGGTTCGGTCAACTGTACGCCCTTGTCGATTGGTTAAGTTTAGTCCTGATATTTTCGTTAGTTAGCCTTATAAGGCTAACTAAGAAGGCTGGGTGGGGGGCCCTGATCTTCAGGTGATCCGAATTTTTATATAAATTACACACCTAGCCCACTTAATTACACACATACATACATACAGTATATATATATATTATATATATATATATATATATATATATATATATATATATATATATATATATATATATATATATTAGGGTGATTCAAATATGGGGGTAAAAAAATTTTTTGTATATTTTAATGTGTTCAACCCTTTAAATGGTTCATTTCAGCATAAAAACAACTATCCTAAAATATTTTAGCAAATTTTTAATTTTTAAGGGTTGCTACCAGCAATTAAAAATTGACAGAACGACTCAAATTGTCAAATTTTTCCACACCACCCAGGAGGTACAGTGTTAGGCGCATTGCTTTTTTTTAACGTGGAAAGCTCCCCCGTAGGTCCTACCATAACCACAAGCATGCATAATTAAACTAGCATGATATTTGAGACATTAGCTGTCCTTACTTCATCAATGTTTCTTTTTTTCTATCAGGGTAAACAGCCCTGTAGTTTTTCACTACTTGTAGCAAGAATTGTTTTTGATCTTCGTCATGTGTTAGTATTTTATTATATTCATCCATTAATTTTACTCCTCTTTCCGCTATATCATTCACGACTTTCCACTGTTTGATAGATTTCTTAGCGAAGTTATACTCTTCATCATTATGCCATTCTTTAGCATCTTTGAGTAAAAATTTTGAACTAAATTCTGTTATTGTAAAGAATCTTTGAGTATTTGATGTGACAAAATCTTCTAATTTCTTCGTTGGAATAAGTGCAGGATCTAGAAAAGCCCGTTTTGTAAAGAGTTTCTATTGTATTTTGCAAGGCCTTTACCATTTTGTTTTTTGTTTCAGTAGGCACTTCATCATCATAAAAGGCCAAGGCTACCAGTTCTTCTGATAGGTACCAGAGGTGACCTAACAGTTTTTTAATTACAACAAATGCAATTGTGTTATTTATTTGTAGACTACAAGATTTTGTAATAATTCCAGATCAAGACGAGGAGCGCAAGATGGCACAGGAGCTGTAAACCATGTCTTTACATATAACCGAGTAGCAGATAGACAGATGTCTTTTAGTCCTTTTTTTGTCTTTTACTGAAATTTTGAACTGAAATTTGAACATAAAAATTTTTAATGAATATGTAATTTTGGCCATCCACCTAGCCCGATGAAGTCCCGCTGGATGTTTAAATTTGATTCCACCTTTTGGTTCGCCTCCCAAAAAAATAATTGTTAACTGCAATAGTTCTAGGTAATCGTCTCTTGGTTGGAATGTATCTAGTTGATTTGCTGCAAATATAATTATGTCATCTTTGATGTCATGAATATTTTCATAGATATCTGGATCTGATAATGCTGTTTCGTAGTCCTCCTTATTAATGCTTGACCATTTTTATCTGAACTTCTTAAAAAGGACTATATCTGGGCCAGAAGATGGTGATAAGGACTTTGAAACAACAGCTTCCAGCATAATTTCAAATATGACAATAAATCGTTGTCGAATTTTTGTTCTAGAAGAATAGCTGCACCATTTCTAGGACCAGTATTGGCTGCCGTTGTATCGAAACACATGCATTTTGTTTGTTCGCAGATGCCCCATTCAAGCGATGTCTGATTGTTGGCATTAAAACTAGAGACGCATTTCTCTCACTCAATTTTGCAACATCAAGACTTCCTAATAATTTATCATCAAACAATTTTCTACGTTTGCCTACCTTACTTTTCCATGTTGAAGGTTGTGTAGCACAGAAACCAGATTCATCACTTTTACTCTCCTCTGATTCTGATGATGTACTGGTGAGTATGACAGCCTCTTCATTCTTCTTTCTTTTGGTCTCTTCTTCTGCTTTCCTCTTTTCATAATGTTGTTGCTTTTCTGCTGCTCTTTGCTCTTTTTTAGCAACAGCCTTATCAATGGTACCCATTTTTCCATGACGTCCTTTCTCACGTTGCATTTTCAAGAATTTCTTATCATTTTCTATTTTTATAAGCTCCCTAGCATTCTCATGAGCAATGTCAGATAAGTTTTCCAGTTTATCTTTCCATTTTTCTTCTTTATTATTTAAATTTTGTGATCTTTTCAATTTGTTTGCTTTGTTTTTCTTAAGCAGCTGCCATACCTTCAGTATTCCTTGAATTTTATCTACTACATGTACTCTTTGTTTTGCTGGTATTCCTGCTTTTTTCCAAACTGCTAGCACATCATCTGCAGTAGAGCAGCATGATTCTCTAATGCCTTGCTTTTTAATATTTCTGTAGTGCATGAAGAGGGCCATCATTTCCTTCTCTGATGATAATACGGGTTTTTAGTACTGCAGAGGGCTGCCCAATTAGCCATACTTCAGTTTCTTTTCTTGTAGAACTTCTCCCAACTGAGCAACTAGGTGATGGTGAGTTAGGCCTAGCTTCCATAATCGATTAATTGGTATCAAAATTACAAGTTCCAAACAACAATTAAAAGCAAGCTAGTATATAAACCATTATTAAAAATTCTGAAATATAAACAATTAAACATAAAATCATAAGTTGTAAAAACAAACAAATTGAAAAAAAGGGAAACTTTGACGCCTGGTAGCACATAGTAAATTTTATTTAAAATTCACCAAATTTGGCATACACTACTTTTTTGTCATAGGGAACAAAAATACAGGTTGAACAATTAAAAAAAAAAACTTTGATTTTTTTGAATCACCCTAATATATATATATATATAACTGAGAAATAAGAGCACGAGGAGATGGTATATGTTTAATAACAGACGTTTCGGAAAAGTTCAATTATCTACAATGAGTCTAAAATCTTAAGAGTGTATGTTAAGATCTACACTAGAGTGTATGTATTTCGCAAAAACATTTGTCTGGTGAGTTTTTGTCCTATTTTGCATTTAAGTGGTGAGTTTTTGTCCGGTGAGTTTTTGTCCTGGATTCTTATTATATATTTGCAATAATAATAAATTTGTTGTTATTGTCTTCTTATCTTATTTTGGTTAATTTGCAGAGTTTAAACTTTGGAGGGGATATGTTGAAAAGATCAACATTGGGGTGGTGATTGTTGAAAAGAGTATGTTGTGGTAGGGTGTGTCAATTTTAGGGAGCAAAGTGAAATCTTTCGATTTTCAAAGACTACTAGTGACCAAATGATGCATTTTTATGTACAAAATCGAATATGGCTTAAAAATCCAGATTTGACCACTCCTAGCTACTTATATTTGAAGTTGAAGTTTACGAAAAATCAGCAATTTTTGCAAGTATTTTTTTTATTGTATATAACTACATTTTAGTATATTACTTGCAATTAAAAACATTTCGATTGTATTTCAATATTAAAACTTTGAAATATAGACAGGCTTCTTGAACTTTGCCAAGGATGCCATATATAACTACATTTTACACACATACAATTAAAGACATTTTGATTGTATTTCAATATTAAAACTTAGAAATATAGATAGGTTTCTTGAACTTTGCAAGGATGCCATGTCTCTCTTGCTCTTGTTCCTGGACATGAGCTCCCTACTGGCCACCTGGCCACTGATGTACGCCTCCTTCCTCTCTTCTGAGTAAACATGTTGTGCTGCTTCAGTTGTCATCCTTACACAGCTCTCTACTGACTGTGTGTGTGAGGGCCATGCAGGAACTTCATTGGTCTATCCAGAAAATCCTTGATTGCAGCAGTGGTGAGGGAGCAGGTCAGAGGAAGCTCAGTCACGCCAGAGTTCCAGTCAATAAGCTCCGAGAGTTTGGCGGCATCTGGGTTGATGTCAGGAGTCTTCCTGGGTCTGACACTGCAGTCTCCTACCTGTGTGTCCTCATCTCCTTCACCTCTGATTTCCAGTATCCTCTTCACTGCCTCCCTCCTCTCCTCCTCCACCTCACTGCAAAGAATGGCCTGGAGCACAGCCTCAGAGTGTGCATACCAGGCTGATCTCTTCACTGTAGGCATCACTATTCCTATCACCTCCTTCTTCTGACTTCTGAGCAGCTCCAGCTGGTAAGTACATGCCTGGGACCATCCACCCAGCTGTGATTTAACTTGATGTTGAACCAGTTTGACATGTAGACTCCCACTATGAATTCCACAATTATCCTCAGATTCTTCAAATTCCTACCATTCAGCCCATGTTTGGAAATTCACAATCTACAGAACCTTAGAGCCGTGGTGACCCACCTACTTTGACAGACTGGCCCAATCTCCAGGAGAGCTAGACTCTGAGGCACCTCTCCCGATCTAATGGCAGTGATGATTCTGTAGCCATATGATTGGTCTTTGTTGAGGTCCTTGACTACCTCCTGACTGAGATGGGGTAGAGGAGGACAACAGTGATCCTCGTGAAGTTTGGGTTGATCTCCAGCTCAATGGCAGTGTCTAACATCTTCCCTAGGGGCCCAGACCACTTGTTGTTGCTCAATGTCTTGCCATCCAACGCAGTCACCAGGTGTCTGAGACTCAGCTCCCAGTGTGCAAGTCACAGACAATCCACACCAACTTCCTGCTAAGCTTGGTCTCCACATAATACATTACTCCTCCCTCCCAGCCAGTATTCACATTAGTACTGTCACCTCCTATGGCCAAAAGGGTCTAGTCTGCTCCTCTCTCTCTCTTAGCCAGTTCACCAGATGATCAGCAATGACCTCAGCATGACTTCTCTCCTCTGCAGCTTCCTCTGGTAAAAAATGCCACAAATATTTCCTACCTGGTTCATTGCACACTGTGTAGTGTTCTTCCTTAATGAGGCCAGGAAACTGCCTGTCACTGCCCTCAGCTTCCATCATCACTTTGGTGTCATCTCTTTCACCATCAAAGAAGATGCAGGTGATGCCATTTTCCCTAATCTCTTCATCAAACTTCTTGACCAGCTCCTTAGTCAGTCTCTCCTGAGCCCTCCTCACCTTGTTGTGGTCAATCACCAGTGCTGTGTCAAACTCTGTGATAAGACCAGCATCAATCCAGGCAGCAGTGGCAATCTCTGCACTCTCTCTCAGCCCAGTGTGATGTCTCAAGCTAGCCAGAGCTATGTTGGTGATAGCTTCAGTGTTGTATTTCTTATTCTTAGCCACAGGCAAGGAAGAAGAAGTCGCAGCCTCTGGTATGAAGTCTTCGTCCTCCTCTCTCCTCCCTGCCTCCTCCAGTATATCTCCAGTCTCCTCCAACTCCATCTCCAACAGTGACTCCTCCCTCAACTCCTCTTCTTTCTTGGCTGACTCCTCTGCCTTCCTCCTCCTCTTCTCCTCGGCCTTCCTTCTCTGCTCCTATCTCTGCAGCACTGCTTCCTGTCTCCTGGTCTCAGGGTGATCAGCTAGACCCATCTGGTGTGTACCTACACTGCCCACCTTTTCTCTCTGACCTTTAATGAAGGCAAGCTCCTGCACTGGTATCTTCTGCTCGTTCCTGCAGCTGCAGTCAATGTGAACCTCACTGTTGCAGACAGGGTTGCACCCATGCTCACTGCAGCTCCTGATCACACAGTGACAGGTCAGGATGTCCACCAATTTGTCCAGTTTCATCATGAACCTATCTTTGACCTCTAGCTTCACATTGCCAATGGACACCTTCACTGCCTCATCCCACAGTGCCTTCACTTTAGCCCTGCTCCTGACCTCAGTGTTGATTACAGGTCCTGTGAATAGAGAGTTGGCCTTTCTCCACTGAGCCAGTAGCCCTGGAACAATGCCTTGTTAATCAGGTCATTAACTGGGTAATTCCTCCTGTCTTCCTCACTTATCTCTCTCCTCAACAAACTATACCTCAGCAGATCTCTGGCTGTGGGCAGCTCAGCAGGGGGAAGTTCCTTCCCAGTCTCCACCAAATGACTTAGGTGACAACTTGATTTGCTTCGGGTTCTGATTTCTTTCTGACTCATCCTGTGGACCTGTGAACAAAAGAAATGTCATTGAAATTTGGATAGGCCTACTGATTATGATTACATAAAATTAAGTTAATTGAAATTCTTAATATCTTCCTATAAGCTCAGATAAAAGGTTGGGTTGTTATAGGTACAAGACTTAGATATATGAAATTGTCATTACTTTGAATAATTATCATATCAAAATATACAGAAAGTTTGGGTCACACATAACATTTCGAATAATTTGAATTACACAATATTTACATTACGAAGTAATCAAAATTGTCAAAAAGGAGGGAAAACACGCATTCACAATCAAAACTCCAGCATTTGTAACTATGTGAAACTTAGAAACCATACTGCACACCAAAAATAACCAAAGTTGACCACACATATCAATGGCACATTGATATACGATGCTACAGTCATATTTAGGTTATATTTCAAGCCTTTATGGTCAAATATAAGTAGGTAAATGGCTTTTTTAAACAATACTAAAGATATTTCTAAGTTTGCTAGATAATATAACATCATTTGAGCATTAGTAGTTTTTGAAATGTTGACTTTACTAAAATTGACGCACCTTAATGTTGTGGGGAAATATTTTAAGAGATCGTTTACGTCTTCTACGGTAAAAACTGTCGCCAAAAAAGTTGTTAATGATTGTTCACTCTGTGAATACAGAAAAGAAATTTTTGGTAAACTATTAAACTTAAAAACGAAGAAAATAATTTATTTATGTTAAGTACGGTACGGTATAATATATGCCCATAAGTCCCAAGAAGGAAAAAGCGTGTCGATACATACTCAATATGACTTTGACAACTTTTGGCGCCATCTACAAACAGAATCGCCTTCAGCATTCCCTGTGTTAAATAAATCAACCACTACAAAACCTATCATTACGTATCATTATTCTTATGTATAATAAATAATTATATAATAATAATAACACTGGGTAACAAAATTTGAAAAATTTTCTGTTTATTATAATTTTTCTGTCGTTTCTTAATGATTTCGGGGCGCTGATTCCAAAAATGATATTGGTTTTGCTCTCTCATCAACCGTTTTAAAAATATAGGTTATCACACTTTTCATATGGCAAAGTATATAAAGAAGGCTAACATAAATATTTTCTGAAAATAAAAACACTATTGGAAATTAATGTTTATTGAGCCAAAATTGTTTGACAAACCCAAAATGGTGCAAAGGATATAATATATATTATGAGTAGAACCGATAAGAGAATAACAAGCCTCGTTATGCAGTGTGCGTTCCTTAAAAATGCACTGAAGAACGCGACTTCCGCCTATGAACATTCTTATCCTTTCTGATCAGCGACCATACTAGTCTCCCATCATGGAAGCATCCCAATGGCCCTGGTACCTTCTCTCCATCGTTTGAATATCTTGATGGAATCTTTCGCCATGTTCTTCACTCACATCGCCCAGGTTATCACGAAAAAGTCTAGATGTGAATGCAGATAGTGTAATTTTAAAGACATACGGCACCCCATTTTGCCATAGCACTTAATCAAGTTTGACACTAACTCCTTATAGTTTGGTGCTTTATGGTTGCCTAAAAATCCACGAACCACATCAAGGAAAGCACACCAAGCCTCTTTTTCGATCGGAGTCATCTTGGCTTCAAGGTTCTTCGAATTCAACAGCGCCTTGACATGTGGTCCTACAAAGATGCCAGCCTTGACTTTGGCCTCAGAGAGTTTAGGGAACATGACCCAAATCTGTTGGGAAACTTCCCCTCCAAAATCTAACGCAGTTACAAACTGCTTAATTAGACCCAACTTAATATGGAGAGGTGGTAGCAGAACTATGTCAGGCTTCACAAGAGGCTCCCTGAGTACACTGTACTTTTCTGGTTGCAGTCCTTCACGTGGAGGCCACTGAACTGTTTTATAGTGCTCAGTTGAAGCCCTGCTATCCCACAGGCAAAGAAAACATGAATATTTAGTAAACCCTCCTTGTAAACCTAACAGGAAACCAATCATTTTGAAATCACCACACACGTCCCAGTTATATTGTTCATACCTGATTTGAGTGAGCAGTTGTTTGACATTTTCATAGTCCTCTTTCATTTGAACAGAATGTGCAACTGGTATAGATGGATATTTGTTCCCATTGTGGAGTAGAACAGCTTTTAAACTGTCAATGAACAGGCGCCACTCTGAGGGTATATGTGTTAACCCAATAGCTGTGAATAGACCATTAACCTCTAGACCATTAACCTCGCTGCAATAACAGAGAGAGCTATTGACATCGTAGAACCATGCAAACTCTTCATGCCGCTTTCGGTATACAGTGCTCTTGCAGTCTTCTCCAAGCAAATTCCACTCTTTGAGTCTGGAGGTCAGAAGCTCAGACCCTGATTTCGTCAGACCCAAATCTCTAATTAAATCGTCCAATTCCCTCTGATTTGGAAAGTGAGGGTTTGTACTGAAAGTTACTGTATATTCTTCATCATGACTGTCCTCACCAGCCGACATCTCAGATGAGCTAGCTGCATCCTCATTTTCAACCTGTAAAGCAAAGAAACAAAATATAGGCATAGCTATATATGTAGAAGAGCATCAGCACTAAGAAAAATCGACACATAATGACCCACAGTCTGTAAATACAGAAGGTAAAGTAATGGATAGATACCTGTTCTGGTGGACGTGGTATTGGAAGACCTTCGCCATGTGGTACAGGAGCTATGGACGACGCTATGCTTGGATACTGAAGAGTCTGCCTTCCTTTAACTTTCCTGTACTTAGAAACATCTACCATGCAGTAGTAGCAATCGTCGTGGTGGCTCTTTGGTTCTCTCCATATTGTAGGTACCGCAAAGGGCATTGCCTTGCGTACTCCCCGCAGCCACCCTTCAAGTGTGGAGCGGCAGCTTCTACAGATCACATGGGGTGCCCAGGGCTTATCTTGGTCACCCATAGGTATACCAAAATAGAGCCGATACGCGATCCAGAACTTGGTGCCTTTCACATTCTTGTGCGATACTTGCTTGTGGCCTATGTAATACCCACAAACGTAGCAGAATATATCCGGCGAGTGTTTACAAGCACTAGTTGCCATTCTCTTTACCAAACTGTACTACATTAATCATAACCTGCAGGTATAGAGAGAAGAGTTATTAAATCTGCAACAGATTACAGATTCCAGAAAAAATATGTATTCACAACACTGAAATAATGTTCACAATAAAAAGGATCGATAACACTCAAATCGTCAGCACAGGGAAGCACAGAAACACAGTACCTCAGTGCTGGTAACCATCAGACAAACAACCTGCTTTCTTTGTGTGCTCACACTTACTGACTTCTCAGAGTCTGCGCTCTTCTTTATATAGCACAGTGGAAGTTTCGGGCAATTTCTAGAGCAAGAAACTGTCAACGAACATCCGGATTGTTCTCAACAATTCCTGATTATTCTGATATTGCTGCGCCCATAATAACATTATACTGGTAAAACATGAACAATGGATTATCTCTGAAACCATTGATGATACACACAAACCAAGGCCAGATTTGGACTCAGCGCCCACAAATACATATAAAAACATAAAAAATTCTATATAAACAGAATCAGTGTTACACAGTGTAATTAAAGAAAAATAATAACAAATCATAAATTTATGCTGTCTTGAAATTTTATATTCCTTATAATCTCGTAATTTTGCTTTTCTCAGTCTTTCTAATTCTGTAATTCTTAATTTTAAGATTTTATACTGTAATTTTTAATTCTTAAATTATTTTCAATTTTTTATAATTCTATAATTTTCTAACTTTCAACTCTACAATCTCAGTGTGGATGCATGTGTAATATTACGTTCTTACATACGGTACGTTCTTGCTTTACTACAACCGTTATTTTATTTTTTATATATATTTTTTTTGTATATACTGTTGTATATGGGAATGTTGTCTATATGTATGCATGTATAAATATATACATATATAAAGGGTGTTTCATAACATGTGGGACGCATTTTCAGGATGGATTCAGGACCTGAAAACAATGAAAAAAGTTTTTATAAACATATGCCCGAAATCGCTTTGTTACCGAGTTACAGCCCGTTATGTGTTCCAGCAAGTATCCGCCTTACATTTAATGAAAGTGCTCAAAATGACCGCCTTGCCTTGAATACACGCCTGAACACGCCTCATCATAGACTGCCGGACGCGTTCAAACATTACAAGTATTGCTCGGATTTTCTGGCATTCTTTTTCTACACGTTGGCGAAACATTTCAACGTTGTCAATGGGTGTCATGCAAACGATAGATTTCAGATGACCCCACAGGTAAAAATCGAGTGGATTCAGGTCCGGGGAGCGAGCAGGCCACGCAATGGGCCCTCCACGGCCTATCCATTTATCAGAAAAATGGTTATCCAAATAGTCTCTGGCTACTCGACTAAAATGAGGCGGAGCGCCGTCATGCATAAACCACATACGACGACGGACACCAAGAGGAACTTCATCTAGTAAATCGCTTAAATCATTCCTTAAAAAATTGGAATAGGAGTAGCCTGTTAATCTTCCAGGCAAAACAAAAGCACCGATTAAGTTGTCGGGAATAAGTCCTGCCCATACATTGACACTAAATTGTTGTTGGTGCCTTGACTGGATGATGGCATGCGGCCCAGTGATGAGTGTTGTGAAAATTGATCACGCCATTTTTTGTGAAGGCAGCCTCATCAGAAAACAACACGGAAGATAGAAAAAGAGGATCGCGAGCACACTGTTGAAGGAACCAAGCACAAAAAGCCTCTCGTCTTGGGAAATCAGCTTCAGTAAGGCCTTGTACTCTCTGAATGTGATATGGGTAAAGCTGTTGTTCCCGTAAAATTCTCCACACATTTGTGTATCTTACACCCTCTGCTGCTGCTATCCTTCGGGTGCTGACACCAGGATGTTCCTCCAAGCGATTCAGGACCGCTGCTCCAACTCAACAGTTCTGTGAACTTCTGTCGCTGATTGGTCTACCACCATCTGAAACTCGCTTGTTGAATGATCTTGTATCACCAAGACGCTCGGCTATTCTCGGAAAGGGCTTCTTATCTGGCAGACAGCGATTCGGAAACCTTTCCGCATACAGACGTCTTGCTGCGGCCGCATTACACTCGGCAAGTCCATACATGAGATGCATGTCTGCTATTTCTCTGTTTGAATAAGCCTCCATGCTCATTTCAAATGCACACTACCACTGAATAGCACAAAAACTTTTAAGTTTTTTTTTCACTGGACTGCACTTATTCACGGTAAGAAGTTACGAACACGAACAGTGAAACACCGCGATGCACCTCTGACTGACTGATGGCTCTACACTCAACGATATTGAAACATGTCATAGAGTGTACAAAACACCACAATCGGCAAGGCATACTTGAAATATGTCACAAACATTGTCGGCAAGTAGTGTTTGTAAACAATTTGCGGAAAGAATTGCTGGAACATAAAACGGACTGTAACTCGGAAACAAAGCGATTTCGGGTATATATTTATATAAACTTTTTTCATTGTTTTTAGGTCCTGAATCCATCCTGAAAGTGCGTCCCACATGTTATGAAACGCCCTGTATATATGTGTATGTGTGTTTGTGTGTGTATGTGCTGTATATATTTTTTATTATCTCTCATTATTTCAATTATAGTATTACCCAAATCTTCACATCATCAGCACTTTAAATGCTCTCAATACTGTAAATGAAACTGTTGAACCTGAAAACTTTGACAATATCTCAACAGATAACTTTTTAGAAAAGAAATATAACAATGGAAACTTGTCTTTCTTAAACTTAAACATTCGCGTCTGCCAAACCACTTTGACGAATTGACAGCAACCTAAAATTATAGCAATAATTCACGTGCATTATTTTAACCGAAACATGGTTAAATGAAAATAATAAGACCTTTTTTAACATTTAAGGGTAAACAAGCTACCATGTATGAAGGGCCAACAATAGGGGAGGAGGTTTAAATATATTTACAGACTCAAACTACAAGAGCAAAAGTATCGAAGAACTGACAACCATAAACAATACCTCAAAGTCACTTGCAATTAAAATGTTTATTCACAACACCCAGTATTCAATTTTGGGCATGTACCAACCACCAACTGGTAACGTACCAACTTTTATTACAAATATCGATAGAATTCTAACCTCAAATTATATTGGTAACAATTGCGTTATTGCAGGAAATTTAAATATTGATCTCACAAAAGAATATTCAAATAATAACCCAAGCTTCCTTCACAGTATCATGACTCCAAATGGTATTAAATTAGCTATTACAAAGCAAACAAAACTTCACAATCACATTAGAAGTTCGAGTGTGCTGGATTAGACGTGGGTGTGGTTTCTGCTTGACTGCATCTCGGGTATAAGTGTATTAAATACACAAATCATTTGCCCATATACACTATGTTAATTACCCATCTCTCAGCAAAGGAAAGTAGAAAAGTTGACTATAGATCTTACAGCTGTAATGTAATAACAAATTAAAATTCTTGGGAGAACTAACAGCTTTTTTACTGGACTAGAATAACCGAAAGTAACCGTGACATTGGAACTAAACTTCAAGCATTCTCAAGTATACTAAAGGATATAGTCACCATAACCTTTGCTCTTAAATAAAAAATAATATCTAAAACTAAACACAACAACCAGTGGATCACCACAGTACTCATTGTCAGTATTAAACGCAAGCATATTCTCTTTAAATTATGGAAAACTAACATTATTACCGAAAAGACTTACAAAAATTACTGTAACAGACTTAATGCAATCATTACAAAAACAAAGTATTACAAAAATATTCAAATTAGTATCCGATGAAACTGCAACACCACTCAGTAAGCTATTGAATGAGTCAGTAACACTAGAGTAGTATAGTAGTATGGGTACAAAAGGAGAGAGTGCAATGCAATTGAAAATGTTGCATAAGTTATGCAACAAAGGGGGGATGTTGCAAGATGTTAAGCAACAAAGGGGGAGGGGGACTGTTGAAAGAGTAACAAGGGGTTATGCAACTTGGAGGCGGAGTTATCCCCCGAGAGGAAGAGAGGTGTTTGCCTGGCAGGAGCCAAGCGCATATTAAGACTTTAGCGGAGCGGCCGCTGTCTTAATATGTTCCTAATCAGCCAGCTGGCTTAATCAGCCAGTTGGCTTATGTGGCTGAGCTGCCAGATTGCGCTATTTATTTAATTAATGCATATATTCTGACTTAACCAGCCAGTTGACTTAGAAGGCGTAATTGACTTGTTCAGGTGTACATTATTAGGGTTGCCAGATTGTGCTATCCAAATATATTTGGCAGGTGGTTTAGAAATCCGTTTTAGAAGGCAGCCATTTGCTGTAATCAAATGTCGGGTACAAACAAAAGAATTAAATAAAACACCATTACATCATTCTGTTTATTTAGACGAATTAATGGATTCAATTTCACGAAATATACAGAAAGTAAATTTACAATGGAATATATATGATCAAAAATAATAACAGCATAAGAAATACGAACGATGAATATATAATCAAAATAAATATACAACGGAATATATATGATCAAAAAATAATAATAGCATAAGAAATACGAACGAGAAATATATAATAAAAAATATACAAAACGTTCTAGTATAACCATCAATATATTAGTATAGGAAAAAAATATATAGAGTTATATTAAATAATTAAATATATTGAAAATAATAATAATATACAAAACGTATAATCAATTGCATATTAGTACAGGAAATATATATATATATATATATATATATAATTAAATAATTAAATAAATAAATGTACATCAAAATACTTTATGTTCTACGGCGCAAAACGCTAAACTCACACGCAATCGAGTTTACATTCACATCGTTATAACTTTGCACTACACGGTAAAACCGTCCAAGCATTACTTCACCGCTCAAGTTATACAGATGCCTATACTCGACATAAATGGCTTTCATGTCGTTCAATACTATTTTTGTGGCCACTTTACTGGCTGGCAAGTTATCTTTAAACACGGCTAGAATACAATCAAAAGCACGCACAAAGAGGTCATCGTTAACCACAACATCATTATTAAATACAAGTTTATAAACACTCCTTCCAATCGAGGTTTTTTTTTTAACCGATCCGAGCTTTTCATTCGTGAACTCTTCTTCACTCTGTATAGCGGCAACTGAAATAATCTTCCAAGTCGTAACGACAGCTATTCATTATATAGATGTACAGTTTTTCAGGGTGAAGAGTGTAGGCAAGCTCTGCCCTGTACCGCTGAAGTCCTTTGTACCAAAGTTCATGATATTTCGAAGAGTCTAAAACTTGTATATAAGCATCCAGCTCGCCTTGTTCATTCCTACATTCGACAAAGACGTCGAGCAGAGCGATGTATGCGTATTCAAGAACCGTGTCAAAATAAATCATATCCGTAACACGCGCATCTAATATAGGCTTCAGCTTGCGGAATCCGACGATTTCAAACATTCTGTCGAGGATGAAATGGTTTCACATAGGGACAAGAACGTTATTATCGGATGCATTCCTCCACATCAGTCGTATATCAATGCCTGGCTGATCGTTATTTATACACAACGTGCAAACAACGGCATATGAGGGGGCATCACTAATCTGCTTTCTTCTTGTACCTACACCTGCAGGTATTTTATAACGGTCCTTCCTCTCCCCACCTCTCAACTATCACGAAGACTCTATTCATCTCCTCACCACTTAAATAAATAATATTACGTTTACCAGAGTTTGCTTGCCTGCAAATCGTTTCAAGTACATAGTTAATGGTACCGGTTTCACACCTGAACACGCGCAATGACTTCCTCACGGAGACATCGTACGAGGCGTTGAGAATGATTCTCAAAGGAAGTTCCACCGTATTCGCACGTCGAGTCGGTTCAAACTCTGAGATGACTATAAGCCACAGGTGGACGGATCGGCTCGACGGGAGGAGTGAGTCACGCTGATGAAACGTGTACGGGTTCGTTCGAACTCGTCTGTTTCGGAGGGGTGAGGTACACGGGTGGGCGGCTCGCTGGGGGGAGCGAGTCACACCATAAACTGCTGAAGCGTGTACAGGCTTGTTCGAACACTTGTGCCCATTATACTCGACAAACAGAATTTTCAGCTACATGAAGCAATACCGCTTTAATATTTTAGCACTCACCAGACGTTCATTTCCACAATTAAACATCTTCACAATCCGGTGCACTATTTGAGAGAAATATATACCCATATTTATCCTTTTTGTTTATCAAGCGATACTCGTCTCTAAAGTCTGTTAAAAACTCACACCGACCATCAGCCACAACTTTACTACAAACCTCGTCATGATATATATTAATATAATGGTAAAAATACTTAAGATTCTCCATGATGACAAGATTTACATTCTCAACCGTAGGGTACGAGTAGTCGGTATGATGTAACATGACATAATATCGCTTGTCACACCACTCATCAACAAGAATCACTATTCATAACCTCTGCTTATCTTCTGAACGTGTTGCTTCTTCTACTTCGCGGTATATATCAGCCTTTATAAAGGTTAGGTCTACAACATACTTCATTACATCGTTTGTACTACGAAAACCTACAATGCCCTCGCCAGAATACCTGTAGAGTATTTGAACATCTTGGTCCTTTGCACCGCTCAATGTAGCCTTAAAAGTATCAAAGGAGGGGGGAATAGGGTGTTTTTCAGTTTTTCAGTATCCACCACAGCTTGGAACTTTGCCGAATACCACTTCATAAACGTTGAACACGCAATATTAAAGGTAGCCATTACTATTTTTCGTCAACGAGGGAGAATACACGTCTGAGCTCAAGTGTATGCAGAGATCAACTGAGCACGCAGGGAGAGAGATATGCTCAGGTAGTGGCAGGAGTGACGTGACCGATCTTACAGTGGGCGGAGCTTAGCTTTTTACTGTACACACACACGCACACACGCAAAGGAGAAAGTGTAACCTGAATTGAAGCAAATATACGTGATAAATAAACATATCGTTAACAATACACATATATATAAGCACAATCAAGGATTAAGGTAACTAAAGGGTACGGTATCATAGGTACCAGGCACCTTGTAACGCTTCATATAGGTGTTACGGCATACCTTCGTGCCCCTAAGTTCCTTCACACACACCAGTTCCTGCGCCCGAAAATTGTGCGGCCCCACAGTCAGTTGGGATGGCTGGTCAGTCTAGGGTGACAACTTCTTATAGGGATAAAATTTGAAATTCAAAAACATTTGCCGGCCATTTGTCCAATGCTGCTACCCTATGAGGAAACACCGTAGACGAAATCTCATGGAATTCGGAAAGCATTTAGGGGTGCCTCGAGTCACATGAATGAAACTGTCGCGCGGAAGAAATTTCAAGAATGAACGAGTTTCGACAACGCTTCAAAAACAAAAATGTTTCGAGAATGCAAGTGTATTATATAATTTAATAGAATTGTTTCCTTTATTTCATACTATAGATTATGCAAATCGATTAATTTATTTCATTAAATTAAAATTTTCATAAATAAATCGTTAAATAATATGATGTGTATCAATCTTTGGATGATCAGCTTTTGGTGCTTCAAGTTCATTTTGCATACGACTGCCTGACTGAAAACAACGCTTAGAAGTTCTCTCCCGATTCTTTTAAGATATCTAAGGTAATATTTTTTATTTTGATACATTGATTATTATTATTGGAAATTGTTCTAGAAAAGTTTCATTAATTGTTGGCATAGTTTGATGTTTAAATTATATAAATTTGGAACTGAATTTGATTTCCTATGATAATATATATACGAGTATATAAATATATATACAGGGCCGTCGAGAGGGGGGGTCAGGGGGGGCCAGTGCCCCGGGGCCCGGGTGTCTGGGGGCCCGCAGGAGAATAAAAAAAATCGTAAAAAAATAAATAAGGATCATAATAATCATTAAGAAATTGTGACGTTTTTTTCATTCAGAGCTCTTTACATGTAATTTCTTACATGTAATATCTGAGTATCCTAAAAGTCAACACTAAAATTCACCAATCTGACACATTTTTTCAAATGTAGCTTCCGTTCTCACGCTTTGTGGTATGATCGAAAGTAGCCAAGGTCAATAAACTTGAGAAATATTTAACCAAATCTCTCACTTGTGTTTTGGGTGTTGCACGAAGAGGTTTGAAACACTTGAACTATTGAATTACTTAATTTTTATAAAGTTAAATATTATATTATTAAAGTTATACATAATATATATATACCTTACAACCTTACAACCTTACAAAGGTTCCACGTGATGATTTCTCATTTCGCGAAGGTCAAGCGTGTCGCCCCTCCTCTCGAGTTGGCCTGGTGAAGTAGTGAGTTGGATTCTTGCGCTCTCCACCTCACATAGCCAGGTACGCCCGGCTCATCGGGGATTGTTCTGAGCCAGGCGTCAAGTTTTCTTTTGAAGATTTCCACTGCAACTCCCTTCGTGTTTCTTAGGTCTTTGGGCAGCTGATTAAATAGTTTTGGTCCTCTCACTACAAAACTATTTTCTTTCAGGGTTAAGGATGTTCCCTGTCTCGCCTTCAATTTGGGAATACGACACAGTCTACCGTTTCTACCTTCCACCGTTGTTTGGGGAGTTATGGGATTCAGAGTAAGATTAGGGACTAGTTTCTCCATTATTTTCCAAGTGTAAATAATGGTGTATCTCTCTCTTCTCCTTTCCAGTGAATATAGGTTTAGTTCTCGTAACCTTTCCCAGTAATTTAGTTCTTTGCACCCATTGATCTTGGCTGTGAAACTTCTTTGAATCCCCTCCAGCTGTCTAATGTCTTCTTTTTTATATGGGGATGTTAGGACCGAGCAGTATTCCAGTTTGGGTATTATCAGGGTTTTCAGTAGGGGGATCATTACATTCCTATCCCTTCGTTTAAAAGTTCTCAATATCAGACCCGTTATTCTCTTTGCTCTGTTTACTGCTATCTTATTTTGTGTTTCAAATTTCGCATCATCTGTCATTACAACCCCTAAATCTTTTGCTCTGGAATTTCTCTGGACTTCCTGTCCATTTGGGGTATAATATTCCATGGACTTTAGGTCTTCTCTTTTTCCGTACCGTAATAGCTGAAATTTCTCGGTGTTAAACTTCATATTGTTGTCTTCCGTCCACTTGTAAATTTTGTTTATGTCGGTTTGTAGAGATCCTATGTCTATATATATATATATATATATATATTAATAGATTTATTGCCTATATATAATGCCTTGACACTTGGTGTGGGGGCCCGTAATGTTTGCTAGCCCTGGGGCCCGTTAATGGCTCTCGACGGCCCTGTGTGTGTATATATATATATATATATTACAATATAAATGAGATCTTTAAAAATGGAATCATAATACGAAAAAAATTAATGGTTGATTCTTATTTTAATTTAATATACGTTTCTTTTCTTTTCTTAGGCCCAATGGCGACTACCCGCACAGCGAGTCAAATTTGGCTCATTGGCCATCCCATACCCGAGACCAAGGGCGCACGGCTTCCTTCAATTGGAGACGTTTTACGCCTGTTTTTTCACTTCACATAGAGCACAAGAAGACAGTGAACGACTCAGCGAAGGAGGTGGCATCATCAGTCATTGGTTACTGGGAGAAATCCCGGATACCTACCATCACAGAGAAGAGCATTGGTCGAAAAGTGGTAGATCTTTTTCTTACTTGGAAGCTTCTCCAGAAAAATCGTGCTCGCGCTACGGAAACCCAGCGGAAAAAAATGAGTTCCGTGATAATTTGGAAAATCTTTTCGATGTCGCCCACCCTAAAGCGATGGAACTTTTGACCATCGAAGAAGATCGAGCCTTCCTTATTGCTCAGCGAGAAAAAGGGAGGAGGGGAGTAATGGGAGGAGTTGACAAGAAAATGGCTCATTCTGTCATGCGTCGGGAACAAACTGAAAGACGCCTAGCTCAGCACCAACCTCAAGCCAATATTACTTTTGAAAATATTGAGCTGGAATCTTCTTCTACGTCTGAAGCACCAAGTTCTGCGCCATCATCTGAAGACTCACCGCCCGCCTCTCCTGAAAAACGCAAGTGTTATGCTCGTGGCACTATCCAAGTCATCACTCCCGAATTGGCAAGTACATTGGATCGCACAGGAATCAGTCATCGTTCAGCACACCGGATTATCGACGCTACGGCTAGAAGCCTTGGCCATAACTCACAAAAACTCGCGCTCAACTATGAAACCATTAGAAAATCACGAGAAAGGCTCCGTTCGGCGACGGCAGAAAAGATTAAACAAAGGTTCATACCCAACGAAGTGCTCACTGTTCACTGGGACGGAAAAATTCTACCAGACGATGAAGGTGGTCGGTGTGACCGACTAGCCATTTTCGTAACCGGAGTTGATACCGAGAAGCTCTTGGGTGTACCTAAGCTGACATCAGGAACGGGTGAGGTCATCGTCTCGGTGGTACATGCTGCGCTCAAAGAATGGAATGTGTCAGAAAAGGTATCAGCTATGAGCTTCGACACTGCAGCTTCAAATACTGGTTACTTGTCTGGGGCATGCGTAATTTTGGAGCAGAAACTCGGCCGCCGACTCTTATACCTTGCATGTCGCCATCACATCCTAGAACTTGTCGTTGAGAAGGCGTACATGGAATGCATGGGACCATCATCTGGTCCAGATATCCTCCTATTCTCCCGCTTCAAAGAGACGTGGAATACAATTTGCCAAGATAAGTACAAGACCCTGTCAGACCTTCCATCGAGTCTGAATGAGAATCGAGAAGAACTGATCGCTTGCTGGAATCTATATCTGACAAAAAATCAGCCGAGGGATGATTACCGTGAATTCTTGGAGTTGTCATTACAATCCTTGGAGGTAATTTGCCTAACTTTAGGTCTCGGCGACCTGGAGCGCTTCACCGAGCACGTTGGATGGCAAAAGTAATTTATTCATTAAAAATCCTGCTGCTTTCCCATCAGTTCAGACTTACAACTCGTGAAATGTCTGGCTTAAAACGATTTGTATTTTTTGCCCTGGAGTTATATGTCAGCGCGTGGTTCACGGCCAGCAGTTCTTCATCTGCTCCCGCACACGATTTGAAGCTTCTTCAAGACCTAGCAAAGTACCACGATGAAAAGATCTCAGCATCCTGCCTTTGTGTCCTCGGTCGTCACTTATGGTACCTCAGCGAGTACTTGATTGGTCTCGCACTCTTTGATAAAGGTATCAATGCAACGACGAAAAAGAATATCGCTCCATCAATCCTCGAAAAAGAAGCTGCTGAAGATCCTCCAAAGCGAGCCCCAATACCTACTGTTTCTTCCATTTCAACAAAGCAGCTCTCGGACTTTGCCTCGAAAGGATCAAAGCTTCTCTTTGAACTTCTAAAAATTAATGATGGTTTCTTGTCCAAGGAACCAGAGACCTGGCCGGACGACGAAGATTTCAAGACTGGTTTGACTATAGTTGAAGGACTAAAAGTCGTCAATGACATGGCAGAGAGGGGAATTGCCTTGATCCAGGCCTTCAATACAAAGATTACGAAGAATGAAGAACAGCGCCAACATCTCTTGCAGGTTGTTGAGGATCATAGGAAGTCTCAGCCTGGTACATTGAAAAAGGGGTATGGCTTGAGGAAAAGCAAGAATTAATGGGTGGTCTACAATTGAATGAAAGACACCCTGGAATATATTTAGTAAATATATTATTTACTTATTACGATTGGAGTACGCCTGCACTTAAACCTTATGAACTAAAACTAACGTTTATTTACATTAATTATAAAAATATTAATTTATTTTCACTAGGTAAAGAATAATTAATTTTTGTTATAAGGAGAATTATTTACCTCACTTGAGACACCCTTAAATATTATCTGAATGACCTAATATTTACAGTACATTGTTTTCTCATGTAGTAGCAGCATTGAACAAATGGCCAATAAAAAACTCCAATTTCGATTTTTGTTGTCACCCTACAGTGGTCACCCTCATCTTCCAAGCACACTAGATCCGTCAAGTCAAAGTTAACGACTCGACGGTTCGCATGGTTAAGCGTGATACCCTTAGCCTTCACGATATATTTCATATCATCCCCTACCCTCACCCGTACCCCATAGGTTTTTGGCCCTGTTGACACAAACGAGTCTGCGTATGCACCATCACCATACTCGTCCTTGATCTCATCAGTTAGCTCTCCGAGGAATTCCCCAAGAGCAGGCATGTATTCACCCTCCCTCGCTGTGAATATCACACTATCTGTGTCAGCGTACAGCACCCTCCGTCCAAGAGAGTGCAGTAGGCCCCAAAGTTTAATGCGGGCGTAGGCCGTTATGAAGCTGGCTACAGGTATGTTTGTAAACCGTGAGGTATCTGTGGCCAGTTCGGTGATGTTGTGCTTTATTATGTAAGTATTACCTACATTCACGATCTCCATAACCTCTTTATCGGGAGCGTTGGCATAATCCCAGATTTCACTATAACTTTGTGCTAAATGAACGTTCCCTTTGCCGGTATTCTGTGCAAATTTGCCACAAAGACTGTTTAGACACAACTTTGCACAAAAGCGCTTGCCATAATTCTTAACAATTTGAGATCAGTTAAGCTGTATACCTTCACGGGCACGGTAACGCTGAATATAAGCCGTTTGTTTCATCTTCGGTATCAACCCCTCGCGGATATCCTGATGCTTCTACTTTATCCTTCAAAAAAGCGTTTATATATTGTGTGAAAAGGTTGGGTAGCTTCTGAAATCTCCACACCTCATGTATCTTCAATATTCTATACCCATGGCGAACGGCAAGGGCCAGCTCAGGGCTTGTATATACACCTCTGGTCTTACGCTGGTTGGTTGTATTGTTACAATCACCGCTGTTCTCCTTTGCACACTTCAAGCAGGGGGGAAACATGAGCTTGTGATCTATAATGACGGGTAAGATCGGCATCCATAAATCGCAAGGGGGGAGCACGTCTACGAAAGAGAGTCCAAAGTAGCGCTCATTCAAGATAGCTGAAAACTCCTCGATGGTTAGTATGGTGGGACCCACCATTTTTTCAGGCGCACTTACGGGGTACGAATTGTTCTCATCACGTAGGGGTATAAAGAGCAGACGTCGTAGTAGTGGAGTTTCACGCCCTCCGTAGGAGGAAAGTATAGCTTGAATGGGTTTGTGAGCCCTCCAAACAAGCTGTGACCCCATTTGAGAGGGTCCAACACCATTGAACGTTTGATGGCCCTTATTTCTTCACGGTACTGGGCATCTGTTTCCATCCGTGCATCATACTCATGCTCCCACACGATTTTGTGAGTGAAATGGGAGACTATAAGTTGATCACGGTTACGGGTCCATGCGAGGCTGTCGGCGGGGGATCTTCCAGAAAGGTCCCCTGTGACGGCACATTGAGCGCGCGGGCATCCATGCCACCAGCAGCCGTTAAAGGCATACCCAGTCTTCTCACCAATGGCTGGAACCTCACTTAGGCCGTCAACCCAAACAACACGATCATTGAAGTACCCGTGTTGCGGGCATGTTTTATATATACCCCGGTCTGTTGCTGTAGGTGTCTGAGCCAGTAAATAGCCTTGTGCCCATAACTGCGGGGGTTGTTTCTGTGAATGATTGCTAAGGTGTCTTTAGGCATGAAGTTATACTTGAACGCTGTAAAACATAATGAGGCGATCGTGGTCGCGACTTGCAGTGGATCGCATTTGAAACGAGTTATGCAGATCATTCTAATGGCTTGAAAGCATACTCTAAGTACACGTACGTCAATCACGCAATAACGTTCGCATTCATCGGCTATATTGTATTGACTAGCTTCATTAAAACTGTTGTAGTAGCGGTCAAAATCTTCACGCTCACTATCACTCATATTGGTGTAGTTAAAGAAATGGTTGGGTGGAGGTAGTCCTACGTAATTCAAAGTTTCGTTTGTGAGGAATGTGTAAGGAAAATACCCTTTTGAAACTTCAGCGGCTACGCCCATGACCTTGGGCAGCTTTGCTAATTTACTAGGTGTGAACAGCAGGGTGTCTTTAAACTGTATATTACCTCTTATCTGCATCTGTATTATTTGTTGCCTCTTTTCAATGGATTACGTGTAAATATCGCATACGACTCGTGTTCAAGTAACTCCTTAATAAGCAACTCTGTGTCAAATTTCCCCCCGTTATGGGCAAGAATATATAGTCATTTTTTTTAATTTGTCCGCTAATTTGACAATATATGATACAAAGGGCTTCACAGGGCTGCCGTGTGCGGTCGTTTTAAAAACGTTTGCCGTTTTCCACATTTGTGACACTCATCACACTCGATCTCCATGCACTCATCACAGATAGTCTTTCTTACGAGTAAATGTGGAATGAGCTCTTTGGTTTCAGCGTTCGTGTAAGTTTCTTTATCGTAGTACACGGTTATTCAAGGGCTATTTTTAGGCTTAGCATCTTTCATATAACGTACATGCTTCACTCCATCCGGCTTATATTTTTCACATGTAGAACAGTGAATTTCATCGCATTTATGTTTGAAATTCCCCCAATTTTCCATCATGTGAAACATACCGCACTTACAAATCCTCATTTTCCTGCAAGTGCCATTTGATTTATGGAGCTCAAAGCATTTATAATTGAAAAATGTATGTCTACACACATTACATTCCCTCTTCTCGGTTTCAACTACACGACTTTCACATTTCGGGCTTTTACACTGCCAACATACCATGTAGCAATCCTTACAATGTTTCAACATCATCATCAGCAAACTCGAGACATCCCTTACACAACTCATGATGCCTTCCATATTTTCGACTTTTATCACAACTGGCGTAGAGAGCCCTTATATTACGGATGGGGGATACGATGTTGGTATCCTGATGTTGGTATCTGACAATCCTAAAATAAGTAGAGGTCTTGTCCGATCTCTCACGCTGCTTTTAAAAACATACACAGTCCTACGACCATCATCCATTCCAAATACGACTATACGTGCATTCATTTCCTGCTCGGCCCTTCTCAGTTCTTCAGGACCCATATTACACTTAAACTCAAGCTTACAATCTGAAGCCAGTTTACGGGCACGCTGCACAACCGTGGGCAGCCAAATTTTTTGCGTCCAAGTATTTAGCACAGTGAACATATGAGCGAAGATTATTCCTATAAAACCACAACCATGCTCGACGTTTATATGCTTTCTGTAAATAACCGGAGAATTGAAATTAAGAGTATAAGGTGTGGCACTATGCCTCACAACCCGGAATACTCTGTCAATATCTACCATGAAGTTGTCCATATTGAAAGATGTACCACTTTGAGAGGCTTGCATTATACGGGCCAACATATATTCTATGTCTACAGCCGTCAAACATCTGAACGGTATTATTACCCAAAAATTGTCCCCCTCATCTGACCCGAACCTGAAGGATAACCTCGACCGGACTTCACGTTCATCGCGGTTCTGAAGGGCAAACTCCACATACGTTCAACTACGCATCGCAGTCCGTTGGTATAGAGGGATCCAGGGTCAACCCTGACCAGGTACCGATTTCTAGTCAGGGCAGGGCTTATACCATCCTCCACAGTATGAAAAGCTGCTGTGGAGGAAATACCCGGAACTGAACAATGGGGCATATTTGAGGAAGGTACTATTGTGGGGGGTTGTGTCGAAAGACGTAGAGGGTTGAGGCTCTATTACTGTGGGTCTAACAACCGGAGCAATCCTGGCACGCTTTATACCTGAAGTGGAGGGCTCTTCATCATGCTTCCGCTTTGAACTGTCGCATGCTACAGGTGTCGCTGGTGATGGTTCGTCAGCGGGGAAGGGTTCTGTAGCTGCACGGTCATCGAGTTCGTCTGTGATATCGATTATGGGGGGCTGTACATCGTCGTCATTCACCGCTCTGTGGAAGAAGAAAAACAAAATATAAGGAACAGCAGTCAAAATTTGTAATATTTTGTAAGTGACCCACTTAGGGGTGTGACATGTTAGAGATGGAATCTGTAGAAAAATTCAGGCTCACAAGCCCCTCCACATGTACTATATCTGGCCCTACAGGATGAGGAAAAACTGTATTTATGCTTAAAATCATTAAAGATAAGGGGGAGATGTTCTCAAAATTTGTGCATAAGGTAATATGGTGCTATTTGACGTATCAGTCAGTGTTCAGCGAGTACCAAGAGGAAATTTTGTTTACAAGGGTGTATATGACGTTAATTCGTTAAAAGGTAATAAGCATACAGTTATTGTAATTGACGATCTCATGTTGGAAATGGATAAAACGTTTGCCGAGACATTTACAGTGTTCTCCCACCATCTTAACATGAGCGTATTTTTCATCAATCCGAATCTATTTTTCAAAAATAGATACATGCACGATGTGTCGTTAAATACACAATATCTAGTCTTATTCGCACAATGTAGAGATGTGTCACAAATTGGGGTATTAGCCAATCAAATGTTCCCGAATCAACGTAAGGAGTTTTTGGAGGTTTATAAAAAAGCCACAAGCCAGCGTTATGGATATTTGCTTCGTGACTTTCACCCGCGAAACACAGTTAGGGTGCTTCTAAGAACGAATATATTCCCAAGCGAACCTGAAACGGTGTATATTCCAGATTGACAAATAGGCTGAAGAAATATCGTAAATTAATAGAAATCTATCAATGATTGCCCCGGGCACTGCAACAGATGTTTGTTAAAAAAATCGACTTTTTAAAATGCATCTGCGAAATCTGTCTTAATGTTATAAATTGTAATGTACCAATGAAACCACCTCAGAAGGCTCGCTTACGTCGTTACAAGAACATAATACGAGCGCTCGCTCATAGAAGTCAAATTGTGGGTAAGAAAAAGCAAATTATTGTACAAAGAGGAGGATCATTCCTACCCATCTTATTTTTAGTTTTGGGTCCTTCACTGACTAGATTAATATAATGAAGAAGTTGGTTGAGATTCCGCACGAGGTGTATGCTTCATTGGAAAGTTCAAAGATTCCAGACACGGCTCCAGAACCCCATAAAAGTAGGCTTAAAGGAATGGAAAGTGAGTTGCTAGTCCTACTAAACAGTGAAAAGTCACCTGATGAGAAAAGGCTCTTGTACCAAGAGGCTTTGCACAAATTTCTTCATGAGTACGAAGATTATAAGAATCCGACAGAGCTCCCCGTGGTTATTAGGCACAGCGCGAGTAGCGCTGAGCATGGCGACACAGGACCTGGGCCCGACGTTAGAGATGACCAACCAAAGAACAACGGAACACAACACATCGAACATGTGTTAAAAAACAGTCTCCCACATACATTGAGGAATAAAGGCTTAAGTTTTTATAATCTATTGAGTAAGGACCCCTCATACAGTGGGCCGATACAGGCGAGGTCATTGTTGAAGGAACAAGGGTACAAGGATCCAACATCGTTATTGTTCATGATCTGGTGAGGTGGGACAGACCCTCACCAACAGGATGGAAGCATATTAAAGCAAGACTACAACAAATAAATGTCCCCAAAACATTGATAGGTAATCTGAATAGGTTAAAAGACCTGGATCAAGTCTCGCATGTGTCACAACTGAGTACGCTATCGCCCCCAGCAGCAGCGTCTCTGAAGAAGAGAAAGAGAGAACAAACGGCCAACCTTATCCACGTGTCTCTAAAATACGCAAATGGCTAACATATTAAGTAAACGCTATTATGACATTTCTAACCCCGCCTCCTATGGCGGCGTTAATAGACTGTACAGAGGTGTTTACGGAGTAGGGAAAAAAGATGTTGAGAGGTTTTTGCGGGAGCAGGATGCTTATACACTTCATAAGCCGGTGAGAAAAAAGTTTAAAACGGCCAAGACAAGCGGATTCGATTGACTCTATTTGGCAAGCGGATTTAACAGACATGCAAAGATATTCAGTGTATAATGACGGATACCGCTACATCCTATTCATAATAGACGTATTCTCTAGATATCTGTGGCTAATTCCACTGAAAAATAAATCGCCTGAAACAGTTGCTAAAGCGACCAAAACGTTGATGTTAAACGAAGAAAGGGTTCCTGGCTATTTTTTATCCGGATATGGGGAAAGAATTTATACGTCGCACTTTTCAGAACATGCTTACAGAGTTTAATATCAGTTACTACACTAGCAGTTCTATACTTAAGGCCTCTTTAGCTGAAAGAGTTCAACGTACCATAAAGGAACGCATGCATCGGTATTTTACACATAAAAACACATTCAGATATATAAACGTTCTCGGGTCATTGGCATCATCATACAACCGTTCACACCACCGTACGATTGGCACAACACCTAACGAAGTTTTAGAAAGAGGTACGCTGCCAAAGGTGAAAAGAGATGGAGCACCGCCACCGCACTCTACACATTTCAAAATCAATGCTTAATCGCTGGTCGACAAAATCGAACTTTTTATTTGTCACATGAACAAAAATGGGTGGATCTTATAGGTTTTTTATCGCTGAGTTCAAAAATGGCCTCAAACTTTTTCTATCACCCACCAATATTGAGTGAATCGAAAATGAAATTTGGACTAATTTATAAGCGTAATAGCAATATCAAAGTAGAACATACATATTGAATTCACCTAAAATGTGGCTACTGATGATTTACGCTTGTATTTCGCCTCTGGGCCATCCCTTGACAATGTCCAGCAGTAGTCATCCAACATGCTGAGGCTCCACTTGCCCTGGTATCACTTCTCCATCGTGGATATTTGTTGATGAAAGCGTTCCCCATGCTCATCACTAACATCGCCTAAGTTTATTGGGAAGAAGTCAAGATGTGAGTCAAGAAAATGAATTTTCAACATGTTGCACCCGACGTCTTTGTAGGCCTTGAGAAGTTCTTCAACAAGTGACTCTTAATTTTCGGCCTTGAAGTTTCCGAGGAAATTTGTGTTCACTACTTTAAATGCTCTGCAAGCTGCTCCTTCAACTTCACTTAGAGTTTCATTAAACGCGCTGTCTCTCATGATTTCTCTAATTTGCGGGACCATAAATATCCCTTCTTTGATTTTGACCTCGCTGATGCTGATCCTCGGAAATTTCTGTTTCAAGTAGAGACCCCCCCCCCCTGCCATTTTGATCCATAGCGTTAACAAAATTTTCCATTAAACCAAGTTTAATGTAGTGGTGGCAAATAACTTTTTTGGATTAAGAAGTGAACTGGTGAGATTTTTATGCCTTGGAATCAACAATTGTCGAAGTGGCCATTGTTTCTTTGAGTAATGGCTTTCCCGTGCTCTGCTGTCCCATTCACAGAGGAAACAACAGAATTTCGTATAACCCAGTTGTAAACCAAGAAGAAGTGCAATCACTTTCAAGTCTCCACAGATATGCCAAGAGTATTTATCATATTGGATATGATATGTTTCACAAGCAGGTGTATATTGTCGTATGATTCCTTCATATGTACGGCATGTGCTAATGGAACTGAAGGGTATTTATATCCATTATGGAGTAATACAGTTTTTAAACTCAGCTTCGAAGAATCAATAAATAGGCGCCATTCGTTTGGATCATGTTCTTGGCCAAGGGTTTTCATGAGAGGGTAGAAAGTTTCTTCGATGCTTGCGGTAAAAAGATATCTTAGTGCCTTTTTCTTGAAGATTCCAACCTTTCAACCTGTAAGCCGAAAGTTCGGATTGATCTTTTGACAATTTCAGATCACAGACAAGCTCGCTCAGGTCTGCTTGAGATATTAAGTGAGGCTCTGTCAATGAACAAGATGGTTCAAACATTGGATCAACATCGTCCGTCAGTAAGCCATGTTGAGCTTCGTCATTACCATTGTACATCAATTTCATTTCCTTCATCTAAACTCCACGTTTCCGGTGGCCTTGCTACTGGCAAATGTTTATTATGTAAAACAGGCCTTATGGCTGATGGTAAATTTGGGTATTGTATCATATGTTTAGATTTCGCAGTAATGCCTAGTATATTTGTTAAGCAGAAATAACAATCCGTTAAATGGTCTTTCGGCTCTCTCCATATCATCGGAACAGCGAACGACATTTGACGAGACCCATTTAGCCTACAGCATATCGAGGTGCCCACGTCTTGTTCTGATCCCCTACCTTGCAACCAAAATAAAGTTCGTATGCTTTTTTGACGAGAGGGGTGAAATTTCGCCTTTGAAATTTAAGTGTTAACTCTCTACACACATAAAAGAAACAGTTTGGATGGTTGACACACTTGCGGGGCCTTCTGTCATGAGACAATACGAACGCACTGACACAAAAAATGATTAAGGAAAATCACGAATAAAATGCACGATGTTCACTGAGTGAAATCAAATGAGTAACTGACAAATGAAAGTCAACAGTGGCGTGTAGCAACTTATAAGCAGAGGAAGAGGAAGGGGCAGACCCCGCCCCCTTCCTATTCTCACTCAAATCCTAAGTAATGTAAATTCGTGTGTCACTCTAAAACTGCGGGTGATAAAAAAATTCTGTTTTCATTTTCGTAATCAACGTAAACAATTACACATAGTTCAAGTAAAAATATCTCTGTGATAAAAACTTTGTTGACCAGTGAATTATGTAAGACTATCACATTCAGGAAATAAATTCGCGAAGGGATTTGTGTAAGGATGGACAAGAGATTTTTAAAGTTAGTGCTATGAGACCTAGTGGTGAGATAATGATGCATTACTTTGAAGATTTGAATGGGGAAGAGATCGCTGGAGGCTTTTACCCGCGAGGAGTTGCAGAAAGTGACATTTAATTTAGGTAAAAGTGTGTTTAAAATTAAAAATTTTAGGCAGCAAAAGTTCAGGAAAGAAAAAAATGTACCTGGTGAAATTACTTGGTTACCCAGAAGGCTTCAACACCTACTGTATATAAAAGCTGCTGCAATAATGAAGCTTAAATAGTATGCAACATGGCGCCCAGCTACTTCTATGTCACACTCCAGTCCTTCTCTTCTCTGCCTGTACATCCTAACAACACCCTCGCCAAATTTGTGACAGAAATCCACGGACCCATTGAATTGGAGCGTGATTCGTATGAGGTGGGCTTATGTGAACTCCAGTTAGTCTCCAAATTTTTAACTCTTCAAAATGAGCAAATCATATTTCTGATCCTTAGAAGAATCGATGGGTGCGGAAAATTAGACATAACCTTAAACGATACTTTGCGATCAGTACTGTTCGGTGAGGTACAGTAGTATAGCACAAATGTTTCGCAAGGAACCGGCCATTATGATACAGCCATGGACATTGTGACGGGATTAAACAAGAGTCTTGAAAAGTCGTACCTGACAAACGATTTACTTTTTGAAGTCGTAAACATAGACACGCCTGCATGCACATTGAAGTTAAAATCAACGCTTAGTAGAAATATTAAAGATAAAGAGCTGTTCACAGTTGTGGCCGAGGGCCGATATAGCGCAGCTCTCCAAAGAGATACCTTTCATGAGGCAAAGCATGACTTGTCCAGCTTAATGTATCAATTGAAGATGAAGAAATTGGGTGAAAGCTCTCCACCCCCAGACATGTGCTATACTTAGAGCAATATCGTGAGCACCAATTTGTTGGGGACACCCAGGCGCTCCTACTCCGCATTGCACACATCCCCAACCATAGAGGGAAAAGTTTGAGCATTACATATGACAAGCCTCATTATGTGACTGTTGCGACTAATCTATTAACCAACATCTCGATATATATAAGAACGATTGATGGAAAAAATTTCCCATTCGGTGATGGGAGCTTAACAGTGAAACTACACTTTCGTCGTTTATAATGACCCGAAGGCCATTCACAGTCTATCGAGGGGTGAGATACCAGCGTGGGAGTGGGCTTGGATCCATTTTTTCATCCATACTACGCACCGGTGTCATACTGTTGAAGAGGGGTGCTAGATACCTAGGGAGGAAGACGTTACAAACAGTTTTTAACGCGGCAGAAGATATAATGGGTGAAACTAAGCCAAAAGAATCTCTACAAAAATATTTAAAACGTACACGGGACGAAATCAACAAAGATGCAAAGAGAAAAGTGCGTGCTGGCGGAAAGAAGAGATCTGCCAGGAAGAAGAGGTTACCATCACGTGACGCTAAAGGTAAAAGGAAATAAAAAAGAAGTGCTCTAAGCGTATGAAACCTATGACTGATCATTTTTTTAAATGATATAAGCTGAGGACACTACTCTCGCGAATCATAGGCTGATTACTAGTTGTCGAGTGAGGTGGCACTATTTCGGACTCGTCATGGCGCGTTTCATCCATCCATGTACTTCACAATGCTGTAAATCGGAACTGTCCCTATAGAATTCGTGATACCCAGCTCAGGCCCTTACTTTTTGACCGAAGCTGCAGGCATATGTACGCTTAACTGCGTATAGCCCATTCAGATGGAACGGACTGCGATGATATTTACTCAGCGTACCCTGAAACCAACTTTTTACACACCATATTCAGCCAGTGTGAGGTGTATTTAAATCAGGTTAACATCTCGGCAGGAACGGGGTATTATCACCTACGAGCCTATCTGGAAAATGTCCTCAACTTTTCAAAAGAAGCGAAGGATACCTTTTTAACCGCCGAGGGATATTACCAGACTAAGGATGAAAATGGTATAAAGGATAAATTTAAAAATTCTAAAAAAAGAGGATACGAGTGTTTTGGACGACTTCATGTAGACTTCACATTCCAGGAGAAACTGCTTATGAACGGCATCGATCTGAAGATGAAGCTCAACCGCACGAGTCCTGAGATCTGAATAAATCTTGGGTCTGATCAAGAAGAGGGCGCGAAACCCGTTGTGATTCACATAATGGATACGTATTTGCGTATACGCCAAGTGAAATTAAGTTCGCCAAAACAAATAAAAATTGAAAAAGACTTAATACACGCCACAGTAAAATACCCAATTAACAGGGTACAGATCAAACTGTACACGGTGTCCGCCGGGTTAGCCTCGAAGGAACTAGAAAACGTGGCCCTTGGAGTCCTACCTAAAAGGATATTAATTGGAATGCAGGACCACGCCTCGACGAATGGAAAATATAAAAAGAGTGCCTTTAAATTCGAGAATTTCGGCCTTAAAAATATAACTATACGTAAATGGCGTAGCGTTGGGAGGGACTACGGTTACGGACTACTCATCAGACGCTGTGTTCCCGCCCTGCGCGAGAGCTTATACTAGACTGGCTCATAATACAGGTGCCTGTGATGAGCTCGGGTTTGGCGTAACGCAGAAAGAATTTGCCAAAGAATTTAACATTTATTCATTTGATGTTACGCCTGACTTGTCTGTTGACGTAAATACGCACTTAAGTCCACAACAGAGGGGGAATATCTCAGTCAGGTTGGAATTTGCCAAGCCTATAGACGTTCCTATTAGTGTACTCGTGTACCTCGAATCACAAGCACTAATAGAAGTTGATCGTTTGAGGAACGTGGTCACAGACTTTCAAAATGGACGCGAATACACTCCAGAGAGTAACGAAAAGTGACTGAATCACACGCTCCAAATTTTTCGGTGTGTTTGCGAAGAATGAAATATTGAAATTGCCAACTACGAGAAACTGGTACGGGGTTATCGTTAACACCGACATTGTTGGGGGTGAGGGGATTCATTGGTTTGCAATCTATTTCAAAAATAGGGAAAGAATGTACTATTTTGACTCACTCGGCACTCAGGCACTCAGCCCTGGAATGTTCCTGTTATAGTAAATTTAATCGAGCAGATACATGTACCTGAGATTGTATGGAACCCATATCGCCTTCAAGGATATTATAGTAACACGTGCGGCATGTACGCCTCATTTCTCATGCACATGTCACGTGGGAAGGGTTTTATATTTTTTTAAATTACTCGATTTCTATGACACTGAAATGAATGATAAAATGGTATGCAGACAGATAAAAAAAGGTAAAGCATCCATATAACTTATTCCCCTTTCATCAGAATGAAAAGTAGCTTTAACACGATCAAGTTCCGTATCGGTCCTATAAAGTTAAGTAAAAATAAAGTTTAACCAAAGAGCTACAATAAGAGAAAATGCCACGAAATTTAAAAATTATAATAAAAAGCAGATATCCTGACAGTTTTCAAAAGGAAAAGTGCTAAGACATCGTCTGCCGACACCGGGTCTCGAACCCGCCGATAATTCTTAATAGTTTTTAATATTTCTAAAATCCTACTGGGGAGCTGTCTTTAAATTTTAAAACACCATATACATATACCGAGTGTCCCAAAAGTAAGTTTACCGAAGAAAATGTTCTCCTAAGGTGAATTTACTACAAAGAAAAAACTTGTTTCATAAATATATTTACAAAACATAAGAAAAAAGAAAAAAAAATTCTGAAACATATTTACAAAACATGAGAATAGTTCTGGTTACAATAACTGTTCAAAATGTCTTCCATGTTGTTCGATGCACATCTTGTATCTGTCAAGGGTTGACCGGAAAATTACTTTACATAGTTCATTATCATTGCTTAAGAGCTGGAATTCTTCGCAAATTTAGTCTTTAAGGTCCTTAAGACATGCTGGCTTTTTGCTGTAAAAAAATTGTCATAATGTTTAGAATAATCATCAGGAGAAAACATTTTCCTCGGTAAACTGACTTTTGGAACACCTTGTATATGACGAAATAACCACGAAGGAAACAGAATAATAATAGCAAGTACACTAATTTACAGCTCAAAAGGAAGATTAGCTATGTGTGCTGAAACATCTCAGAGAATAATTAAAAGCGAGTACGCTAATTTACAGCTGAAAAGTAAGATTAGCTGGGTGTGCTATGCTCCGTCTGCCTGCAACGGGTCTCGAACCTTCAGACAATTCTTAATAGTTTTTAATATTTCTATTGTAAGTTTTTAATATTTCTAAAATCCTACTGGGGAGCTGTCTTTAAATTTTTAAATTATCAAGAACTGTGCAAATAAAACACCATATATATATATATATATATATATATATATATGTGTGTGTGTGTGTGTGGGTGGGTGTGTAAAAATGAACAATGAATAATTCCTATATAATCTTTATATTCAATTATTAATTTTTACATTAGGACCAAACTCGCATAACGCCAGTTATCTGTTATTCAATTCATACGTCCATGTCCTTTCTTGACCTTTATCTTGTGTTATATTTTTTTTAATTGTTCCCTCGCAAGATACTCGTCATGCTTACACCCATGTTCGAATTTCGCTGACCAACATGGAAGGCGGGCATCTAATTACGAAATCTCCTCTCTTGTTTAATTCTAATTCAAAAGCATGATTATGTTATATATCGTTATGCGTGTTATATATATATATATATATATATATATATAATATATATATATATATATGTGCCCATGTACTTTGTGTTAAATCTCAAAATAAGAGTTATCCTAATGTAAATATGAAACACTGTAAACTATAGTTAACTGTGGTCAATTGTAATTAACTACAATGATTTAATATGAAGTAATTAGTGTACTTTAATGAAACTGTAGTTAACGAGTTAACGATAATAAATGAATGTGAATTAATTGATAGTTATAGTAAACCAAATTACAATGTACTCAATGTCCGACCCGACATTATGTCGCCATTAGGAATGTATACGCGGCGATATTTTTATTATTTTTTTATTATTATTTTTTCCTTTGGATAAATTTTTTATGTGCTTTCGACTTTCCCAAATAATTGGTGACTTGTTCTTTTTAAAATTTCTTAATGATTTTCTTAGATTTAGCTTAATAATGAATCCTGATTAAAAGTTGCATGATCATGTTTTGTATACATTCTCTCTTCGTTATAAAAGATGAAGTCATGACTTGCCTAAACATTTAATTGTAAATCTTAAACCTTTAATTTTTACTCATATGCATATCTTAGTATAAAGATGCATAGTTCAATTTCCGTTTCTAATTAACTCGGCCGATCAGGAAAACAGAGGATCTGAAAATACGCGGTTTAAGATAAAAATATGGCTTCCTCTTCCTATATCCTGTTTATCTGTTTACCCATTATCACAACAAAAAATTACTTTATTTTTAACTATTGTGCAAAAATAATACAGCCTCTTCAACATTTAGTAATGATGATGTTAGTAGAATCTGGGTAAATAAACTCCAATAATTTCTTCTATGTTCATTGAGAAGTAAACTCAAAGGCTGAGCATTGCCTGTACATTTTAGCAGGAAATTACAGTAAGAAATAGTCTTTATATTGCTTTATCTTAGCCTTGCTCTCTTCAGAGAACTTAGTCATTAAAATTTTCCGATACGTTATAAGAAGAATCCGGGAATCTTCAAAGAATTTAGTAAGCCTCCCAGAATCCTCCGAGCCACTATAGAAGAACTCGGAGAGTAATATAGAAGAAACTACTGCAAGTAACACATCCGTTGCTGCCACCTAACTAGAACCCCCGTCATCTTCGAACCAACCCAGGCCATAGACGGAGGGGTTAACACACACACATATATATATATATATGACGAAATAACCACGAAGGAAACAGAGAATGAGACAATAATTAAAAGTATATTTCAAAACGCATTTATTTTGGCCTTTTATAAGTTAACACTGATTGAAACGTTATATATAGTCCGAGAATAAAGCACAAACTATTTTCAAAACGCATTTACTGTATATAAGTTAACACTGAATGAACGCATTTTATAAGTTAACATTGAATGAACCGCATAGCATCACCATATATATATATATATATATATATATATACACACCGAAATAATCACGAAGGAAACAGACAATAATTAAAAACATTGAATGAACCGCAATATGTATTATCACAATTTAATCACCTACATTTCAAATGAATTGTGCGTTGGATCTTGCAGTGCATCCACATTTCTGTAACAACTTGCGTGGATAGAACTTCATTCTATTCCACCGCGTTGAAAAGGTGGAGCGCGCAGCTTTTGAGTAGAAATCGCCATCTTCAAACTAATCGGGGGAGCTCTAGAGTGACTCTTGGCTCATGGTGTATATTTCCAAAGCACTAAGCAAGAAAAAACATTGAAATGAGGCTCTGAGATGAAAATGCCTCCTTTCATAAATAAGATCGTGATCAACCTACAACACACGAAACGCTAGCTTCCTATTGGCTATCGGTGAATTTTGTGCGGGGCTTGACGCGTAGACCTGCTTAGCGGCCAAACATAGGTCCTGGACTCCGCCCACAGGGCTGTGATTGGCTGCCCCGTGAAATCTGGGGCGTGTCAGATATTCCCATTCGTAGAGAGAGAGAAACGCTTTGTTTTTTTTATCTTGTATTCGACCGAGAGAGAGATAGAGAGAGAGAGAGAGAGGTAGATGAGGATGGTTTGTGAATCGGTTTATGTTGCACTATCTAAAATAGGATCGGGAAAAATTTATTGTCTCTGAAGTATAAAACTGGGAGGTAATTTCAGATTCAATTACCCATGAAGGAAAAACAACCAGCGCACAAAGTTCAAGATAATTTCTCCCATCTGTAAAGTTTATTGTATCCTGGAATTCTTATACGATACAATAAAATAAATTTTAAAAAAATGGAGGAGTATTCTGGGTTGCGGGTCATTAACCCCAAAGTTTATGATATCGAAATAAACTCCTGCGAAAAGTTTATTTATTGGAATTTTAAAATCGATATTATCTATTGCTTCCACCAAACTGTCGCCATTAAACGCAATTTTCAGAACGATGTTTAATATAATTGTATTATTATATATATATAATATATATATATTCCATAAATATTTATGATCTTCTATTGTTCAGCTGTCTACTTCGTTTAATTAGGAAATGTTCAGGAGGGAATTTGATTATACTGTCCTACTTTCTCTCCATTTCCCTCAAGTTTTACACCAGCTTAGAGCGACAGAGAGAGAGAGGGAGTAACAAGGAGTTACAAGGAAAAGAAGTACCTCAAAAGACCTTGCGGCCCATACCAAGGAGGTACCAATGGCAACGGGTGCCAGAGAAAATTTTCCTACACCATCAAATAGTGTGCAAGATTCGGTCTAACTTTTTCTTGAACAGATCCACATATGAACTGTTCACAACTTCTGAAGGTAGCCTGTTCCACGTGTCACAAATCTTATATGTAAAGTAATTCCCACACACACTAGTCCTAAACCGTTTCAAATCCAACTTCCAACCATTGTTGCGAGTTGGGTTATCATTTAAACTAAACATGCTTCTAAAATCGACATTGTTGAACCCGCGTAAGAATTTGAAAACCTCGATGAGCTGACTGCGCAGCCTCCGAGTTTCCAGCGAACACAAATTCAGTGCGCGTAAGCGTCGATTGTAGCCCATATGCCTAACGGAAGGGATTAACTTTGTGGCCCTCGCCTGCACTCGCTCCAGCCTCTCAATATCTTTCCTGAGGGTGGGCGACCAGAACTGCACAGCATACTCCAGGTGCGGCCGAACCAGGGAATTGTACAAAGAGAGCACAATCTCCTTGTTCCGAAACTGAAATTGCCTCCTGATATGACCCAACAGCTTCTGGACTTTCTTTTCCACCTCTACGCACTGTTTCGTAAACTTAAGGTCGCTGCTAATTAGCACACCCAAGTCCTTTTCCAAATCAGTCGCCTCGATATTACTCCCCAACATCGAGTAGTCCGAATTGGGATTGGCATAGCCAATGTGCATCAATTTGCATTTACCCAAGTTAAACGGCATTTGCCATTTTTCGGACCACTCTCCTATCCTACCTAGGTCCGCACGCAGTTGCTCGACCGCTTCGGGCGTCCCAACATTGGCCCCAAGCTTGGTGTCATCAGCGAATTTGGCAATCCGACTGACGATGCCACCGTCGATATCATTTATGTAAATGATAAACAACAGTGGCCCCAAAACGGAACCCTGAGGAACCTCACTAGTGACCGAGGCTCAACCCGAACTAACCCCTTTAATTACAACCCTCTTCCGCCTATTCTTCAGCCAGTTTTCAATCCACCTACCTACTTCCCCACCGATATCCAGCGCGCGCACTTTGGCCATTAGCCGGCGGTGAGGTACCTTATCAAAGGCTTTCTCAAAGTCTAGATAAAGTATATCAATCGCCCTACTCTTATCATACTCACTGAACATGACGTGGAAAAACTCGAGCAAGTTGGTGAGACACGACCTATGCCGTCTAAACCCATGTTGGGAGTCCCCAAGCAGCTTGTAAGAATCCAAATGGTCAACGATCCGATCCGCTATTATCCCCTCTAATAATTTACCTACCACTGAAGTGAGACTGATGGGACGATAGTTCCCTGGACTTTCGTGATCCCCTTTCTTAAAGATAGGGGTCACATTGGTTTCCCTCCATTCACCTGGCATCTGGCCCGTCTCTAACGATTTGTTGAAGACTGTAGCCAGGTGGGGAGCCGCATGGTCGCGCACCTCCCGTAACGCTCTGGGGAGAAACTGGTCTGGCCCAGGAGCCTTAAATGCGCTCAGTTTGCATCAGCAGTCCTGTCTTCCCACTTTATGCCGCGACAGTTGAAGCCTCCTAAAACTACACACACACCCTATCCCCTAGCAGGCTACGGAGTTCGGTGTACAGGGCTGTATCCTCCTCGAGGAGGAGATGCGGAGGTCTGTACACCAAGATTAACCTATAGTTCGTCCCTCTCACGTTCAGATCGACGTCAAGCAGCTCCCGTTCCGGTCGAAACTGACAGTCAACCGGACTCAACGTGTCCCTCACATATAATAGTACCCCTCCCCACTCCCAACGTGTGCGGTCTTTGCGAAACATTCTATACCCAGGAATTTCGAACTCCCCAACGTAGTCCCTACGATCAGTATGAATCCAGTACTCGATGATAGCAATGATGTCCTGGTGTTCTGATGCTAAGAGCGCCCGTAGCTCGCAAAACTTATTCCTGATCGACCTAGCATTAAAAAGCATTGCACGGAGGGAGCCTTCCCTATTCTGACCGCCCCCTAGCACGACCCGTTTCCCGAACAGCCAGGGCTGTTGGGAGTTGAAGAGCCCCTCACCAACGAGGGGGCAACTTCAGCAGGAGCCTGAGCCCCCTCCAACGTGGAAGGAGGGTCACCCACCTGTACCTGGACGCACCCTTCAGTTGAAGGTACGTCCGCCACCGTCTCAAGAGAAAGAGAGGACGAGAGGGAGAGTTACAAGGAGTTACAAGGAAAAGAAGTACCTCAAAAGGCCTTGCGGCCCATACCGAGGAGGTACCAATGGCAACGAGTGCCAGGGAAAATTTTGTCTTTCAAACTATGCTAGCAGTAGTAGAAAACTGGATAGAAAAGTAGAAGGCTCTCTCCCCACCTCCACCCTCCGCTCCCTCCCTGCCAGAGGCAGGTACGGAAAAAGGTTGAAGAAAATACCTTGACCCTGGAAAAGTAGCCAGGAAATTTTACAGGAAAGTGGAGAATATATAAATAGCTCTATATTTAGCTTGCTCACAGAGACACCGAGCAAGCGAACTCCTGCAGAGTTTTCTGAGGTTTTAATCTTAAACTATGAGTGTGTTCTGTACTTTGTCTAGCCTATTTTTAAACAGATTTACACTTTGACTGGAAACATCCTCTGAGGGAAGTTGGTTCCAGATATCAACTATTTTACAGGAAAGAAATTTCCGCAGACTGAGGTCCTAAATGTCTTTACACACTCAAATAGTGTGCAAGATTTCGTCTAACCTTTTCTTGAACTGATCCACAGAGGAACTGTTCACAACTTCCGAAGGTAACCTGTTCCATGTGTCACAGATCTTATACGTAACGTAATTCCCACACACACTAGTCCTAAACCGTTTCAATCCAACTTCCAACCATTGTTGCGAGTTGGGTTATCATTTAAACTAAACATACTTCTAAATCGACATCGTTGAACCCTCGTAAGAGCTTGAAAACCTCGATCAGTTGACCGCGCAGCCTCCGAGTTTCAAGCGAAAACAAGTTCAGGGCGCGTAACCGTCGATTGTAGCCCATATGCCTAACGGAAGGGATCAACTTTGTGGCCCTCGCCTGCACTCGCTCCAGCCTCTCAATATCTTTCCTGAGGGTGGGCGACCAGAACTGCACAGCATACTCCAGGTACGGCCGAACAAGGGAATTGTACAGTGAGAGCACAATCTCCTTGTTCCGAAACTGAAATTGCCTCCTGATATAACCCAATAGTTTCTGGGCTTTCTTTTCCATCTCTACACACTGTTTCGTAAACTTAAGGTCGCTGCTAATTAGCACACCCAAGTCCTTTTCTAAATCAGTCACCTCGATATTACTGCCCAACATCGAGTAGTCCGACTTGGGATTGGCGTAGCCAATGTGCATCACTTTGCATTTACCCAAGTTAAACGGCATTTGCCATTTTTCGGACCACTCTCCTATCCTACCTAGGTCCGCACGCAGTTCCTCGATCGCTTCGGGCGTCCCAACATTGGCCCCAAGCTTGGTGTCATCAGCGAATTTGGCGATCCGACTGACGATGCCACCGTCGATATCATTTATGTAAATGGTAAACAACAGTGGCCCCAAACGGAACCCTGAGGAAACCCACTAGTGACCGAGGCCCAACCCGAACTAGCCCCTTTAATTACCACCCTCTGCCGCCTATTCCTTAGCCAGTTTTCAATCCACCTACCTATTTCCCCACCGATACCCAGCGCGCGCACTTTCGCCATTAGCCGGCGGTGAGGTACCTTATCAAAGGCTTCTGAAAGTCGAGATAAAGTATATCAATCGCCCTACTCTTATCGTACTCACTCAACATGACGTGGAAAAACTCGAGCAAGTTGGTGAGACACGACCTATGCCGTCTAAACCCATGTTGGGAGTCCCCAAGCAGCTTGTAGGAATCCAAATGGTCAACGATTCTATCAGCTATTATCCTTTCTAATAATTTACCTACAACTGAAGTGAGACTAATAGGACGATAGTTCCCTGGACTTTCGTGATCCCCTTTCTTAAAGATAGGGTCACGTTGGCCTCTCTCCAGTCACCAGGCACCTGGCCCATCTCCAACGATTGTTGAAGACTGTAGCCAGGTGGGGAGCCACCTGGTCGCGCACTTCTCGCAAAACACTGGGGAGAAACTGGTCTGGCCCAGGAGCCTTAAACGCGCTCAGTTTGTCTATTCTATGAGCAACGACTGTCGCGGTACATCTAACACTATCCAGGTCAGCAGGAGAGGGCGAGAGGGAGAGAGAGAGAGAAGTGAGAGAGAGAGCGAGATGGAGAAAGAGAGAGAGGGAGAGTGCAAGAGGGATAGCGAGAGGGAGGGCGAGAGGGAGGGAGAGCGAGAGAGAGGGAGAGCGAGAGAGAGAGAGAGCGAGAGAGAGAGAGAGAGAGAGCGAGAGGGAGAGGGAGAGAGGGAGAGGGAGAGAGAGAGAGGGCGAAAGGGAGGGAGAGCGAGAGTGAGAGAGAGAGCGAGAGGGGGAGCGGGAGGGAAAGAATGCGCGAGAGAAATCCCTGCTTGGGCACCCTGTCTACCCATTTATCTACCAACTGAGGAAGGACGCGCCGCCTCCGGGTCTCGAACCCGACGCATATAATTGTGTGTGCGTAATATTTTATGGGCGTATAGACGGGTGTGTACGTGCCAAAACGTGGTATACACTGTGCCAACTGGCTGATAGTGCCTGGAGGCACTGGATGATTAAGCCGACTGGCTGATTAGGGACCTATAAGACAACGGCCGCTCGGCTGAAGTCTTAATATGCGCTTGGCTCCTGTCAAGCGAACACCTCTCTTCCTCTCCTTCTCCTCTCTTTCTGTTGGGGGACAACTCCGCTTCCAATTTACATAACCTTTGTGTCATAACCTTGCAACAACCCCGTCCCCTTTGGGGGTGCCTTGCAACAAGGGGGTTGGCACTGGCACTGGTGTCAACATTTCCTTTGCAACATTGATCAACATTTTCAATTGCATTGCACTCTTCCTTTTGCGCCATAATACTCACTAGGTATAATCTCTGACAGTCCGAAGGAAACCAGAAAATGTCTTGTATTTAAGTCGGGAAACCTAAACATTCTATCCAATTATCGCCCTGTTTCCGTATTGCCAACTTTAAGTAAAGTACTGTATTTGAAAAAGTTGTGCACAATAAACTTCCTAAATTCTTAATCAAATACGATATTTTAATTAAAATACAATTTCAGTTCAGAAGTGGACATACAACGGAAGATGCCATAAACATGCTATTAGAAAATGTGTATCAGAACTTAAAGAGCAAAATACACAGTGCTTTGATCTTTCTTGACTTGTAGAAAGGATCTGGTACAGTTTCGCATGAAATCTTATTGAATAAACTTCACATTAGGGTTTCTCAAACTGGGATCCGGGAAAATAATAACCTTAAATCCCGGGAGAAGCGCAGCAAATCCGTGAATTTCCCGGGTTTTATGAAGTATTCGAAAAACATTAATTTAAATAGTTTTTAAGTAAAGTTACTACTGTATCTAGAAAATACAAACATAAAATCTATGATGACAAATTTATAATAGCACGAATCACGTTGCGTTATACAACTCGAATAGTGCCTATAATATACCCTGTATGATGTTGTGCATGTGTAATATGACGGGTATTTTTGATAAATGACTCGGACTGAAAGCCAGTCATTTGATTTCCCTGAAGTGAACATTTTGTGTTTTAGTGGATTTTAATTTTGGGTATATTTCAATTCAGTGGCATACCTTTTGCTGCTAATATCTTTTTTATTAAAAATAGTTAGAAGTATATAAAAGGTGTTGTGTTCGTATAAATTACACTAGAATATAATATATTTTTGTTGAAGTGCAAAGCTGCAAATTAGCATTGTAGGCATAGCCGACAAGGCTATATACCGGCTATATATATATATATATATCTGTTAGTCTGTATTTCTCCTTTCCTCTCTCTCTCTCTCTCTCTCACACACACACACACACACAGTAGTCTGACGCCCCAAATAATACACAGGGTGTCCCATAAGTCCGGCATCATAGGAGAAATTCATATTTTTCTATTTCTACAAACCATAATTCATATGCTCGGGATGCCAATTTCCCGTCCACCATTCTGTTCAGTGACGAGGCTGTTTTTTATGGAAATGGTGAGGTAAATCGACAGAACACCCGCTACTGGTCTCTAAACAACCCTCACTGGTATACCTCTTCAAAGAACAAGGTGCATCTCGGGTGATGGTATGGTGTGGCATTTGGAAGGATCGCATCATAGGTCCCCTATTTTTCGATGAACATGTCACTGGAGGCACCTACCTACGTATGCTCAAGGAAGAAACATTTCTCAATGTCTTGAACGAAGAAGGAAATTTCCCAACATGGTTCTAGCAAGACGCGCGCGCTCCTGCACATTACAGCACCCAAGTAAGGGAATGTCGAGGGCCTGTGGAATGGCCAGCTTGAAGCCCGAATCTCACGCCACTAGATTTTTATCTCTGGGGCCACTTGAAAGCGCTGGTATACGCAGAGAAAATTAAGAGTGTTGAACATTTGCGGCAGCGCATTTTGGGGCATGTAACACCATTACTCCTGACATCATTCGCCGTGTGCTTGCTGACTGGGTATCACGTCTGAATTTGTGTATTGAAAACAATGGTGGATATATTGAGCACGTTCTGTAAATAAAAGCTTTTGTTGTTTTGCCTTTTTTATTATTTTTCATATGATGCCGGACTTATGGGACACCCTGTATATATTTACTTAGAGGTAGGAAGGAGTCCTTATGTTTCAGTATACAGGACCATGCATATATATATATATATATATATATATATATATATATGTGTGTGTGTGTGTGTAACAATGTACTGTAAATATTAGGTCATTCAGATAATATTTAAGGGTGTCTCAAGTGAGGTAAATAATTCTCCTTATAACACAAATTAATTGTTCATTACCTAGTAAAAATAAATTAATATTTTTTTTAATTAATGTAAATAAACGTTAGTTTTAGTTCATAAAGTTTAAGTGCAGGCGTACTCCAATCGTAATAAGTAATTAAAAAATATATTAATGAATAAGGAGAATTATTTACCTCACTTGAGACACCCTTAAATATTATCTGAATGACCTAATATTTACAGTACATTGTTTTCTCATGTAGTAGCAGCATTGAACAAATGGCCAATAAAAAACTCCAACTTTCGATTTTTATTGTCACCCTAGTTGGGTGACAATAAAAATCGAAAGTTGGAGTTTTTTATTGGCCATTTGTTCAATGCTGCTACTACATGAGAAAACAATGTACTGTAAATATTAGGTCATTCAGATAATATTTAAGGGTGTCTCAAGTGAGGTAAATAATTCTCCTTATTCATTATTTTTTTTAATTACTTATTACGATTGGAGTACGCCTGCACTTAAACTTTATGAACTAAAACTAACGTTTATTTACATTAATTAAAAAAAATATTAATTTATTTTTACTAGGTAATGAACAATTAATTTGTGTTATAAGGAGAATTATTTACCTCACTTGAGACACCCTTAAGTATTATCTGAATGACCTAATATTTACAGTACATTGTTTTCTCATGTAGTAGCAGCATTGAACAAATGGCCAATAAAAAACTCCAACTTTCGATTTTTATTGTCACCCTAGACTGGTATATATATATATATATATATATATATATATATATATACGTGATCTGTTCAGAAAGTATTCAGATATGTCTCTGCATGTCGGGATAAGTTGACTAATAGAGTTGCACTTCATTGTATAGCGTCAGTCCACTGTGGTGATCCGATAAAATTTGACTGTGAAGGTGTTGTGGACCATGAATATGCTCCACAGGGACAAACAATCAACAAGGAATTTTACGTTGAAGTTTGAGATGTCTACATGAAGCAGTTCGGAGAAAATGGCTGCAGAAGTGGAAATTCGGAGACTGGGTGCTTCATCACGATAACGCGCCATCTCACTCGTCGTAACTTGTCCAGCAATTTTTTACCAGAAACACTATCCCACAAGTACAGCAGCCTCCATATCCGCCGGATTTGGCTTATGCGATTTTTTGGTGCTCCTTTAGTATGCGGTCTACAGACAAATTCACACTTTAGTATGCGGTCTACACCAATTTGTTTTTTAAATGTAGTTAAAGAAGGTTGAAATGACAATCTTACTTGAAAAAAATTTATTGAAAAGTTAAAAACATAAAAAGTTTAAATGTAAGTATACCTTCTTAGCTTGTTTACTAATTGCTTGTTTATATCCCAATGTCAGTCGCCCTTGACGATTGGTTAGGTTTAGTCATGATATTTTCGTTAGTTTTAACGAAAATATCTTGACTAAACCTAACCAATCGTAGGTAGACCGCATACTATAGTAGCACCGGCAATTGAATTGTTTACAACTTTACTGCTTCAAATTTCTGAAGCTACTGATGTTAAACAATCATTTTGAATTTCAAGGTCAAACAGGGTCTAAGTCATGTGAGTGAGTCATTTAGCGAAAAAAAAAGAGCGGCAGAATGCGTGAGCAGGCACAAATTTAAGGAAAAAAACCTGTAGACTGCACTTTGAAAAAAGTAGAGCGCGGCAGAATTTGTAGACCGCATACTAAAGGAGCACCGATTTTTTTGTTTCCGAAGCTCAAACGAACCCTGAAAGGACATCGATTCGATGATGTTGAGACCATTAAAAAAAATTCGACGGAGCAGCGTTTGGCCATTCCGAAAAGTGCTTTCGTAAAATGTTTTCAACAGTGGCAAGATCATGTGTGACTTCAGAAGGAGCGTACAATCTTCTTTCAGATCGTCAGTATTGATTCCGCAAGGGACACTCTACTGGCGATTTTGTTGCATATCACTCTGACTCTTGGTTATCCTCCATTCGGGATTTCTATGAAACTTTTTCTGTTGCGCAGACATATCGAAAGCTTTTGATAGATTCTGTCACAAATCTTTAATTTCGAAACTGCTCTCCTTCGGTTTCTATCCTTCTATCTGTGCCTTCATCTCTAATTTCCTTTTTGGCCGATGTACAGTATATGATGTGGTTGTTGCTGACTACTGTTCTTCTTTTGAAGCTATAAGCAGTGGTGTTCCTTAGGGTTCTGTCCTGTCATCCACTCTTTTCCTTTTATTTATCAATGATCTTTGAAGTTGCTCTCCCTGTCTTATTCACTCCTATGCCAAAGATTCTACTCCTCACTTCTCCACCCGCTTCCCAAAGCGTACGACGGCTATGGAGCACCTGACCTCCGATCTTTCTGGTATCTCTGACTGAGGCAGAGAAAAACTCATGGTTTTCAATGCCTCAAAAATTCAGTTCCTTCATCTGTCTACGCGTTACAATCTTCCACACGACTATCCCCTTACCTTCAACAACACACAGCTCAATCCTTCCTTTTCTCTTAACATTCTTGGCGTTTCCTTTTCTCGTGATCTTTCCTGGAAATATCACACATACTCTCTTTCTTAAACAGCTTCAAAGATGTTAGGTGTGTTGTACCACCTCCTCGGTTTCTTCACTTCCACTCAGTTGCTGTCTCTGTACAGGGTTCTTGTCCGCTCCTCTATGGTGTATGTGTCTCATGTATGGGGTGGCTCAACCCACACACCCAGTACTTGACCGGGTGGAATCAAAGGCTTTCCGTCTCATCAATTCCTTGCGTCTTACATACTGTTTTTAATTTCTCTCTCTTCGCCGCAATGTTGCTTCACTCTCTCTTTACTATCGCTATTATAATGGAGATTGCTCTTCTGAACTCTCTAAGTGCATGCCTCCTCCTTTAAGGAGACTCCGCAGCACCAGACTTTCTACACTTTTTCACTCCTTTTCTGTCCAACTCTCTAACGCAAGGTTTAATTGGTATTTTCAATCTTTCATCTACTCAACCTTTGTAATCTGGAACAATCTTCCTCAATCCATCTTTCCTCCTCTTTCCTCCTTGATTTTGGCTCTCTTCTTCTTCCTTCTATGGGGGGGGTTCGGCATTCGCCCTTGGCCCCTCCTTCCTGCATAAAAACATTATATATATATATATATATGTATGTATGTAGAGAGAGAGAGAGAGTTACAAGGAGTTACAAGGAAAAGAAGTACCTCAAAAGGCCTTGCGGCCCATACCGAGGAGGTACCAATGGCAACGGGTGCCAGGGAAAATTTTCTACACACTCAAATAGTGTGCAAGATTTGGTCTAACCTTTTCTTGAACTGATCCACCGAGGAACTGTTCCTGTTATTAAAAGTTTATTTTTCTTTCAACTATCCTAGCAGTAGTAGAAACTGGATAGAAAAGTAGAAGGCTCTCTCCCCACCCTCCGCTCCCTCCCTGCCAGAGGCAGGTACGGAAAAAGGTTGAAGAAAATACCTTGACCCTGGAAAAGTAGCCAAGGAAATTTTACAGGAAAGTGGAGAATATATAAATAGCTCTATATTTACCTTGCTCACAGAGACACCGTGCAAGCGAACTCCTGCAGAGTTTTCTTATGTTTTAATCTTAAACTATCAACTGTTAAAGTAATTCCCACATACACTAGTCCTAAATCGTTTCAAATCCAACTTCTAACCATGTTGCGAGTTGGGTTATCATTTGAACTAAACATGCTTCTAAAAACGACATCTTTGAACCCGCGTCACGTAAGCGTCGATTGTAGCCCATATGCCTAACGAAAGGGGTTAACTTTGTGTCATTTTTCGCCAGTTTCCAATCCACCTACCTACTTCCCCACCAATACCCAGCGCGCGCACTTCGGCCATTAGCCGGCGAAGAGGTACCTTATCAAAGGCCTTCTAATCAATCGCCCTACTCTTATCATACTCACTCAACATGACGTAGAAAAACTCGAGCATGATGGTGAGACACGACCTATGCCGTCTAAACCCATGTTGGAGTCCCCAAGTAGCTTGTAGGAATCCAAATGGTCAACAATCCTACTCGCTATTATCCCCTCTAAATATTTACCTACAACTGAAGTTAAATGGTGTTATTTATAGAGGTTCCAAGCCTCTCTTCCACGCATGAGATAGCAGTAGCGTCCTAATCGTAACAGTAGAGAAAAAGACAATACTAAAAGTTCCTCTTTTTTTTTGCAGTCAGAGGAGAACATCCCTAACCTAAGCTAAAAGGACAGAGTGGGATGGGAAGGGGTCCTAGTAACCCACGGGACAGGTTTGTACAACAGACTTCACCCGCCCTCCCAAAAGAGAGAGAACCTAAAGGAATTGGCAGCCAATTTCTCTAGAATCCCACGACTCGGGACCGGAGGGCTGTCACACCCCAAGTATAAAGTTTACAACACGCAGAAGGAACGTGCATAACCTTTATACCCCTGCGGGAGAGAGATAGAGATCATTATCTAGGATTTAATCTATTTCTTGTACTTTTTCTACTTTTCTGAATTGCTCCTGGAGTAACCTTAATTTTCGTTAAACTAATTAACCTACTCTCTCTCTCTCTCGCTCTCTCTCTCTCTCTCTCTCTTTCTCTCTACATTAATATTATTAAAAACTTTTCTTTTGGTCCTTTCAAGTTTCGATAAGAATTTTGTGCTATAAGGAGCAGAAAGGCTCGGAGAAGATTAGAGACTGGCCAAATCAAAGGAAGTTCTCACGTTTAGACCTCTTCAGCCTTTCCTCTGCTTTTATAGCACGCTTTCCCTCTGCGGGATTTACTTTTTTTCAAAAGAAGAGTTATATTTCATGACTGTATTTCTTACGGTTTTATTTACAAATAGATTTAAAATCGTATGTTTTGGGATTACACTTTGTCAGGAAATATTTATTTAAATAAAATGCTCTTATATAGTAGGTAAGCCTTTTCTGGTAGCTTCCATTACTATAGATCAAGTATATATGTATTGTGTATATACAGGGCGTCCCAAAAAATGTATACACACTTTAAATAATTATAAAGGCAGTGTTTATTAAAATACATTTCATTTTCAAAATGTAATAGAATCTACAGACATTATTTAATTGTTTTGTCAACGCCTGTTTTCAAACTGACGTCCGTTCTGGTCCAGGCACTGCTGATAACGCGAAGCAATGGAATCGCAAACATCACGAAACATTTCGTTTGGTATTTGTGTGCATTCTCGTTCAATGGCTGCTCTCAATTCAGCGACTGTTGCAGGTTTTATAGCGTAGACTTTGTCTTTTAAGTATCCCCATAAAAAAAAGTCTAGTGGTGTGAGGTCTGGTGAACGCGGAGGGTATTCTACGAAACCCCTTCGTCCAATCCACATCCACATCGTGCCAAGTACCACTCGCAATACTCCACTCTTCGGTCCGGATCATCTTCATTAATAGCATGGACTAATCTTGGAATGTAACTTTTCCATTGACAGCGCTTCAAAATGCGTTGGACAGACGATTCTGAAATTCCTACCTCACGACTCGCTTGCCGCACAGATTTTCTTGGACTTTGGTGATACGTTTCCAGTACTCTTTTTGCTTTGTGGGGCTTGTCGATGTCCGTGGTCTTCCGGAACGCTTCTTGTGGACACTCTGAACAGTTCCATCGGCTTCAAACGTATCTCTAATTCGAGTGATGGTAAGTCGCGTTGGTGGATCTGTTTGAAACTCCCTCCTAAACTGTCTTTGCACTTCAACTGCGTTTTCACACTTCCAGTAGCATTTTAGAATGAATTTCCTTTGTTCAAAGCTTAGTCTGACTGCCATTATTAATTCTAATGGGTTTAACTTGGAAAGAAAGAAACATCAATTGAGCTATCAGCTGTTAAAGTGTGTATACATTTTTTTGGGACGCCCTGTATATATATATATATATATATATATATATATTATTTAGTTGCTTGTTCTTAGAAACCTTAAATTTATTATGAAAAGAAAAACCAAACTAAGCATTTTGGCATATGTATGAATTTTAAGTGCAATAACCGTATTTTAATAAAATGCAAGAGTAAAGTTCCCGCTTTATTGCTTTTTCTTTTTCAGTTTGCCATAGGTTCAAGCCTTTTATTTTTGGGATACAGTCCCATGATCGGTGATTTAAAAAATGCCGTCTAAATTGAAGAAAAACTAAAAATTATATATAACAAGTAAAGGGTTCGGGGTTCCCGGATGATTCGGTAAACAGTCCATCGATTCGTTCGTGGGTTGGTGTGTGACTACAACACTCCCACACTCAGGATGGTAACGTGACGAATGATGCTTTATCTGTCAGTTCAACTTTTCCACTGAAACACAACTAAGTAAATTAATGTTTTCATAATAATATTAATAACTTCAGAATTTAAATTTTTACCATTAATATAAACTGTTTTATTATGATACACCAATATTTTTATACACTTAATCTTATGTTCACAGATCACTTTTACTTCACACTTATGTTATATAATTCAATAGACAAGGTTAAGCCTTGACCGAAAATCATCACGCTCGATATGAATAAAAAGCCTAAAGCTCGGAAATAATTCCATTTCGTCGGTAGCCCTAGGGTCTAATGTTTTGAATTTACTCTTCTTAATTTATCTTGAATAGAGGCCCTATTTCTCATAGAGAAATTGAAAACATTAACAAGGGAGAGCAAAACGATTTTAAGATGGACAAACTGCTTCCAACGACTCTGTCTGACCCTTCTTGACTCAACTCTCTTACTCTCTCTGTCACTCTGTCTTTTTGTCTCTCGTGCTGCGGTGCCTTTTTCATTGATCAGATTTCAAGGTTCCATTTTCGCTTGGAACGTTATATGTCATTTTATAATTTCCTACCTATTCTATCGTATTCAACAAACTTTTTTGGCCTAGTTTCTGATATTAAATCTCTTCCTTATAGTTCTGATACTATCTGACAACCAACCTATCTTGAAGAACATGATTGAGCAAGACTAGAGGAGGGCATCACGTCATAACAAACCTATGCTTGATTGGCTGAACGTGAATACAAGTATGAACAACACTAAAACTGTTGTTCTGGCTTCGTAGTATTCACATACTCTTGTCCAAATTCAGAATAGGCCTATTTCCTACTATTTATAATCCATTTATTAAACCTAACCTACATTTATACATTAAGAATTGTTATTTCATATTCATTAATAAATCCCGATTTTATGATCCAACACAAGCATTTGAATACTAAATTCTTCTGGTCGAAGTTTAAAAATGAAAACTTGATGGATAAATGGTTGGAAAATACTGTAGATTCTGCGTTAACTATAATAATGACTGAATTTGTCGTTCGTTGTTATACAGCGCCCTGCCACACTCCTTAAGCAACGGAATGGACATATGGCACCGCCCTCTTGAAGCATGATGCACTCCAGGTGAAGTTTCCATCCCCGAAACAAAGACAAGAGGTTTTTATCTAAGATAGATATGTAATCTTCTGAATAAAGACGTCCCTCTACGAACACAGGGTCAGTTTTCTCAGAGTGCCAATGGCTTCCTTCTAGTTACACGTTATATGTACCCAGCTCTATGTAGGACGGTTTATGCAGAACGTTCTGTGAGCCTAATAAGAGGAAATGATATGAGTGGTCCAAGCAGCTGAAGGACAAATCTGATCAGTTTTGGCATTCTTTTGTCTTTTCAGATGAATCCTCATTCTGGCAGTTTGCTTCAGGAAGACGGATCTGGGTATGGAGACTCTGTGGCGAAATGTTCAATTCGAAATTAGTGCAACCCAATGTGAAGTTCAGTGGTTTTGCTGTCATGGTGTGGGCACTGGGCAGGCATCTGGCATTCTGAGAAAATTGATCCTGTATTCGTAGAGGGACGTCTTAATTCACAAGATTGCATGTTCATCTTACATAAGGACCTCCTTCCTTTTTTTTGGAGTGGAAACTTCTCCTGGAGGACATCATGTTTCAAGAGAACGATGCAACATGGCTATTCCCTTACTTTAGGAGAGTATTTATTTTTATTTTATTCTGGCAGGTCATTGTATGATATGGTTATTTGTAATCTGATATGATGAATAATCAGCGAGAGTTGGTTTCTTATTTAGAAGATGTGAAGACCTATTGTTTGCTTTTATATTGAGAAGACGTATAAATTCGGGTTAATATAATTCTTGCTCTTTAACCATTTTTACCCTTATTAACTGATCATTTCGCCTACGTCATAATTAACTGATAACACAACTACGTAACAGGGGCGTGCAGTCAGTGGAAGCAAGGGAAGCAATGCTTCCCTATTATAAAAATGTGCAAAAGAAGTCTTTTGCAATGTTTGAATGTGACACTATTTTTCCATCCCCAACAAAATTGAGATTGTACAAACTCACAGCCCGACCTATGGTGGCCCACTACCCGAATATAAGTGAGAGTATGCAGTGGAAAGGTAGAGTACTACAATCTCAGATATGCATCCTTTTCGAGACTCGATTTGAGCTTTTTTTCTTCATTGGAAAATTGGCTATCTTAGAATAAGAGCATTATTGACAACAAAAATCATTTATTGACAAAGAATATATTCGATGGTTTTCAAAATGTGACCTACGGCAACAATTTTTTGAATAAACGAAATCATAATTAACCTAAATCTTCAAATTCTCGTATCATTTGTTCCACTATGGTAAAAAGGAAGCATTCTTGGAAATGTGTACATCGACAGTAAAATGTCAATGGGGCTAAACCCCAAAAAACTTTCACGCAAATTTGGTACTAATAGAATCTATTCATTGACATCAAACTTGCGTGAACGGTTGGAAGTTAAGGCTCACTCTGCCACTTGCCACATTGACTGCAGAAATTGATCGATAACGGTGTTTGCTGCTAATACTAACTTAAAGAACTGATGTAATGTACTGCTCCTTTATAAGGGGAAATTCCGCTAACAACGGTTTAACCCTTTAACGCCGAACGTTTATGTAGGGTTAAGTCTAAATGCGTGTATTTGAAACGGTACGTATTCGACCCAGTCGGCGTTAGAGGGTTAAACAGTATCTTTATCATCCAAAAACGACTACATCTGAGATATTTTTCGTAAAGAGATAGAAAGAACAAAGCAAAATTTAGTAAAGAATTCATTCTCTTTATTCTTGATTGAAAGAAAATCCTAAAAGAACTTTTTATCAAAACATTTGAACGACAGGACCGGAAATAATTTCACTATATACTTCCAATCCCAAATTGTTGGACAAATTAATAAAGAAAATAAGGTACAAAAAGAAATGACAGTATTAAACAGCACATTTTGACCAAAGATAATAAGAAACTGATAGGAAGGAGCTAAAAAACTCAACGTATGTCGACAGTTAGCAGCTGACGAGGGAGCTTCTAACAGTGGCTGTATCCTCCAGCGCGGGACACGTCAACGCGAAGAAGAGGCGATGTCAAACCGAAACATCAACGCGCTGGTGGCCAAACTTCCTCAAATCTCCGTGCAGCGGGCTGTCTACGGTTGGCCAGACTGGCAGTCGACGGCCTGTTGCGTGGCACGGTCAGAGTGCCGATCGGCTCCCGGGGCCGGACCTATACCAGCATGCTATTTTTTTCATTTACAAGGATCAATTGCCTGCTTCCCGGACTGCTCTTACGCTCCGGCGACATTAAGACTAATCGAGGCTCCACTACAACTTACATATGTCACCATACACAAAGACATAGACTCAATAGGACCATGAGACACAGACAAAAGCATAATATTAACATATTACAGTACAATGTAGATGGCCTCACAAACAAAATCATGCAGCTTAGGGAATTCGTACACAAACAAAACATCTACATAGCACTTGTACAAGAAAAAACTAAAACGCACACACAAAACACCCACCATCCCTGACTTCAGATGATCCGTCAAGATCGTACTGGGGTTCACGGGGGTGGACTCATCACTTACATACGTAAAAGCATTAGCTACACTGATGCCACTCAAAACATTACAAACACAATCCAAGCAGATAACACGATAGAAATACAAGCAGTCAACATTAAAACACGCGCAAAACACAACACCACACTCATCAACATTTACATCCTACCAGATAGTTCACCTCATGTGCCAACCAATTACAATCCACAGTTACAAAATCTGGCCTCTCTCACTAATGTCTTCTTAGGAGGAGATTTCAACGCTAAAGACACTAGTACCTGCATAACCAAAGCAACACCAGAGGCGCCAACATAGCCACACAACTAAACAGCCTCTTCATTTTTAACAATACAGAAGAACATACACACATACCACATCAAGCAGGATACTCAAACTCCTCCCCATACATAACGTTTTGTTCCCCCTCACTAACAACACATACACGCTGGGGAACAGAACAACAACTCTCATCAGACCACCTGCTCATCATCATTACAACACGTTCTACACTCTTCCCCAACAGCCTCAGGCACACTTACAGAAATTACAAGAAAGCTGATTGAGAACAGTTCAAAATACAGACTGAGAAACAATTCACCACATTAAACAGCACACCCATCATAAACATCAATACAACACTCAAGACATTTAATCAGATCATTAATAATGCAAACAAATACATACCCGAGGGCAACATTAGGAAATACAACCCAAATTACACTAGAGAAATAGCCCACCTCATAAGGCAACGTAACAACCTCAAAGATAACACACAAACACCACACACAGAAGCAATAAAACAGCAGATACAACAGCTCAACACAGAAATAAACATCAAACTTAAAGAAAAACAAACAGAAATATTTAGGGAATTCATAACACTAAATCACTCCACAGATACATCCAGGCTATACAAAACTATAAACAGCATTACCCACTCTAACAGCGGCATTCACACCTCACACGCGGCTATCTGTCGCAGCCAAAATAATATCCCAATATATACAAAACAAACTAACATTCTAGTTAATCACGATGCAAAGATAAGTCACTTAAACAGAGACAACAACCAGAAACACGCAGACAGACAAACAGCCAGACACAAAAAAAACTACAGACTCGACACGACCATTGCACCCTTCAATACAGACCAGACCCCCAAGATCATCAAAAACATTAAGAATTCGAAGGCTAATGGACCAGGCAACATATCTAACATACACCTTAAACACTTGGGTCCACAGGAATACTAGCTCTCACAAACATCAGCACATATTCATACCAACACTGTATTATTCCTGACATATGGAAACAAGGTAAAATTATTGCACTACTCAAACCAAACAAAAATCCAACAGAACCAGCTTCCTATAGACCCATTACTTTACTATGCACACCTTCCAAAGTAACAGAAAGACTAATCTTACAAATCATCAACCCACACATACCACTATCGCCTACTCAACATGGATTCAGACCTCACCATTCAACCACGACATTACTCACTAAACTCACGCAGCACATCATGGATGGCATCAACTCCAGACGACCAGCTCAACGTACACTATTAGCAACAATAGACATTAGTAAAGCATTTGATGCTATCCCAAGCTTCCATCTCATAAACAAAATACTCAACACAAAAGGTGGCTGAGCAACTATCTTTCAGGAAGATACTCACATGTCACATTTAATGGCAAGTCATCCCAAAACAAGCTTTTTCCGAACGGGGTCCTTCAAGGCTCTGTTCTCTCACCAACACTGTTCAGCTTATACATGCATGACATTTCAACACCCATAGATAACAAACTTATCTTATCATCATATGCAGATGACATCACTTTAACATCCACCCACAACATCGACACTGCTACAAATAACCTACAAACATACATAAACAGAATACAAGACTGGCTCACACACAATAGACTCAAAGTAGCGCCCACAAAATCAACCATCACCTTGCTAACAAGCAACACAAAAGAACACCAGATAACTCCACAGCTTACACTAAGCAACACCAACATTCCACACACTCACACGACCAAAATACTTGGGGTCACATACAACACATCATTATCTTTTGCAAACCACGATCAGGACATTAAAAACAAATGTACGTCAAGACTTAACACACTTAGGGTACTAACAGGCACAAACTTTGGACACCAGCAGGAAACAACATCACTCATATACAAACAATATATTCGCTCAGTTATGGAGTATGCTAACCCATGCTGGCCACGGTCCACCCATTATCTCAAACACATACATAAACACCTTACAGACAATTCGTCAGCCAGACTCTGTACTGAACGGACGCATTTCCTGAGCTCTCTGATATTGCATCTACTTTTGTATATTGCTGAGAATTTTGCTTTGGGATAGTTTTGAATCTTATATACTTGCGTTTAAATTTACGTTGTTATAGTTAAGTAATTGAATATTAGTGGTTTTTAGCGATTTAGAAGTTTTCATAGCGTGCCGGCTTAATTTAACTTATACCTGTGACGGTTTAAACTAATTTTTAACTGCGCGATGCCGTCGCAGAAAGCGTCGTGTGTTAGGTGTAGGGTAAACCGGTGGTATTCGGAATTTAAGGATTATAACGGCGGTCCAATGGCGATTACCGATAGATCAGTTTGTTTCTTTTGCGAGTTCATGGAGGAATTAGTTGACATAAAACGTAGTGTACGTGAGATAGCGGAAAGACTTACAACGCTTGATGAGGGCAGGGGTAGGGCTACGGTTGACGTAGGCCGAACCAATACTAACGTTGAAGACGTTAGTAATTTGAAGGGTGAGGTGCGTAACCTAGTTTCTAGTTTAGGTAGCTTGTCGGGAAGGTTAGATAGAGTTGAGGAAGAGGTTAAGGTTAGTCCGAGAGTAGTAGATAGCGAGGGATTTAGAGAGGTTAAGGGTGGAGCTAGGCCGCGTACGTTAGGTGATAGGAATCCCCCCCCGTATCGAGGTTTCGAACCCTTTCGCCCATTTGGAAAGGGACGTGAATGAGGGAGAAACTATTTTAATCGGGGACTCTTTAGTGCGCCACATGGACAAAGAGTTCGTTAAACGGCATCCAACCAAGAGGAGGAGGGTCTGTCTCCCAGGGGCCAGGGTTGACAGGGTTAGAGACGAAGTGGATAGGATTGACGTTGCCTCCCGTCACTCAATGTTGGTGACGATGGTAGGAGGCAACGACTCGTATAGGCCCGATACGAGAGTGCCTGACCTTTTGGAGAGATATAGGGGGTTAATTAGGTCCCTGAATGCGAGGTCAGATAGGTCTTTAGTTCTAGGTATTACCCCTAGGCACGGGTTGGGTCTTAGAATTACGCCAAAAACAATATTTTTGAATAGCAAATTAGAAGAGATTTGTGCTGAAGAAAATGTACCCTTCGTAAAGCTGTGGTCCGAATTCAGTTATCCTAGCCTTTTTATAAAAGATGAGGTGCATTTTAATGAAATAGGTAATGCTAGGCTAGGTAGGTTAATAGACGAAAACGTGCGAAAGCTGTATAGGTCGAAGCCTTCTTTAAACGTTGTGGGTCCGGGAAACGCGGGCCCTGGAAACGCGGGCCCGACGTGATAAATAGTTTAAAACGCGTGCCCGTGGTAAAAAATAACTTAAACGTCTTTTATTGTAACGCGCGTAGTATTAGAAATAAATTAATTAATTTAAGGAGATAATTTATTCCGGCAACTATGATATAGTTGCTATCACTGAAACTTGGTTAAATACCGTGACTCGGGACTTGTTGGGGGAACTTGATATATACCGGGTTTTAAACTCTTTACTAATGATAGGTTACATAGGTTTGGTGGAGGCGTTTTGCTGTACATTCGTAATTCCCTTAGGGTTATCGAGGTTAAGTTAGATTTTCCGGCAGCAATTAATGCGATATGTGTTGAAGTTAGGGCGCGTAGTATTAGTTTTAATTTTGTTGTTGTTTATAGACCTCCCGTTCAACCCCTCGATACAGATGCAAGATTTGACTCACTTCTTGATAATTTTATTGACAATCGGAATAGTATAATTGTCGGAGACTTTAACTGCCCTAATGTTAATTACGAGAATTTTACTGGTAATGAGGAGGGTTTGAGATTGGTTGAGTTTATGGACGATAACTTTTTACGACAGATAGTTACCGAACCAACGCGCGGTGACAATATTTTAGATTTGGTGATGACGAACGGCGAGAATATAGTCGAAGGTTTAGAAGTAGGCGAGAGTTTAGGATGTAGTGATCATCAAATTCTTAGGCTTAAGTTAGCGATAAAAAATCCAGGATAGTAACCTAATAGATGTCCCTGATTTTCACAGGGCTAATTTTGATAGTTTTGCTGATAGGATGAGAGTAGTGGACTGGGATAACTTATTTATGAGCAATGATACAAATTTGCGTTGGGCGGCGTTTAAAGAAAGTTTTAGGAATATTGAAAGTGAGTTTATTCCTCGTAGGCCTAAGCGCGCTAGAAATCGTGGTAGGCCGAAGTGGTGGACTAGGGAAATAGGAGAGTTTATAAACGAGCGTAATAGAGCGTATAGACTTAGTAAGCGCAATGGCACGGCAGCTAACTTTAATAGATATATCGAGCTTAGACGTCAGGTTAAAAGATCAGTTAGGAATGCCAAGCTTAATTTAGAGATACTTATAGCTGCGGATAGTAAACATAATCCAAAAAAGTTTTTTGAATACGTAAATAATCGTAAGCCGGTAAAAGATAACATAGGCCCTCTAGTGGATGTTAATGGTGCTTTGGCTTCTGACGCTCAGGCGATGGCGGGTATTTTCAATAACTTTTTTGCGACAGTTTTTACGGTAGAAGACGTGAATAATGTCCCCGACGTGGACGATATCGTTCCATTTAGTAGCGAGACTATTTTGGATGAAATAACTGTTTATGAGGTGAGATTGCGCATTATATCGATAGGCTAAAAGTTAGCAAGGCTCCAGGCCCTGACCCTTTTTATCCCAGACATTTGAAAGATTTGAAAGACGTTATCGTAGGCCCCTTAACGAGATTTTTAATCAGTCACTCGAAACTGGGATTATTCCTGAAGACTTCAAATTAGCTAACGTCACGCCTATTTTTAAAAAAGGCGACCGCGCAGTAGCTAGCAATTATAGGCCCATTAGCTTAACGTCAATTGTCGGTAAACTTTTGGAATCCGTAGTTAGGGATCGTATTATCGATCACTTAGAAAGTAGAGATTTGATTAATAGTAGTCAGCATGGGTTTCGACGCCATAGGTCTTGTTTAACTAATTTGTTAGAATTTTATAATGAAATAGTGCGCGAATACGATAGGCATAGAGCAGCTGACGTTATTTATTTAGATTTTAAAAAGGCGCTCGATACAGTTCCGCATAGGAGACTAATTGCGAAGGTTAAAGCGCGAGCAGCTGACGTTATTTATTTAGATTTTAAAAAGGCGCTCGATACAGTTCCGCATAGGAGACTAATTGCGAAGGTTAAAGCGCACGGTATACGCGGTCAGGTAGCTAACTGGTTAGAAGAATGGCTTCGTGCTAGGAGGCAGAGGGTCGTAGTTAATGGTAGTGAATCGGGTGGTTAGATGTAGGTAGCGGTGTCCCACAGGGTTCAGTGTTAGGCCCATTGCTATTCGTAATTTACATTAACGACATAGATGTAGGATTGACTAGTAACGTGTCAAAATTCGCGGACGATACTAAAATAGGCGGTAAGGTTGTTAACGAGGACGATAGAAATAGGATCCAAGACCATGTAAATAGGATTATGGAGTGGACAGATAAGTGGCAGATGCAATTTAACGTAGACAAATGTAAAGTTTTGCATATAGGTTCTCGCAACAATAATTACACGTACACGATGGATGATAGGGAGTTAGCGAGCCTTGACGAGGAAGTAGATTTAGGCGTACGCGTATCTAAGGATTTAAAGGTTAGGAACCAGTGCCTGGAGTCTTGCGCAAAAGCTAATAGGATGTTAGGCTTCATGGCGCGTAATTTCGAATTTAAATCGAAGGATATTATATTGCCCCTTTACAAGTCCCTAGTCAGGCCTCATTTAGAATATGCAGTTCAGTTTTGGTGCCCGTACTTGCGTGAGGATATTGATAGGTTAGAAAGGGTTCAACGTCGTGCCACGAAACTGATTCCGTCATTGCGCAATAAGCCTTATGAAGATAGGATTAAAGAGTTAGACCTGTATTCACTCGAAACTAGGAGATTAAGGGGAGAGCTTATTGAAGTTTTCAAAATCGTTAATAACATCGATAACGTAAATTTTGACAAATGGTTCACTTTCGATAATAGTAATACTCGCAATAACGGATTTAAGTTGCGTGGCAGACGTTTCATTACTAATATCGCTAAAAACTTCTTTACGTTTAAAGTAATTGATAATGGAATAATCTTCCCGCGTCAGTCGTTCATTCTACCAGCGTTAATATGTTTAAGAACCGTCTTGACAGACATTTTAAAAGTATTAACGTTGTTTAATATAAGAAAGTTAGCAACAGGAGCTCTGGTGGTGGTGCTCGAGGATGAGTCTGTTGACGATGAATGCCAGCTTGTGACATGCCAGCGTGTGATGCCAGCAATAAAATTATTAAAAAAAAAAAAAAAAAAAAAAAAAATTAGACTAACACGAACGTAGATGTAGCGTAAACTAACCCACTTTTTGTTGAACTTTACTGCATTTTTTACTTTGCATGTCTGTAACTCTCTTTTCTTGCATGTTTGTAGTTTGCCTGGTATGACTGTGAGTTAAGACTGTGTTTGCATGGTTTGTAAGCGTTCTTATTTTACTTCTTTTCATCTTTCACCCCTCTCCTATTCTCTCCGACTATTTTTCTGACTTGTCGGCAGTGGCCGGCGGATGATGATGGTGAGCCTTTTTTCTCTTTTTCTGAATGAATGTTAACCCACGAATGATAGGTGTTGCTCCTTACTTAACCCTGATTCTCTTCTCTTCTCTTAACCCCCTACTCTTTCCTTTCTCTCGGGCTAACCTTAGAGTGGATCTTAGGGTCTTGGTTAGCCTTAGCTTCTGTAGATCTGTAGATCATCACCCTCTCTGTCTTAACATCACCATGTGGTTGCATTAAAAAAAATCATGCAGTCATATCACCACCACCATCATAAGATCACCACATAGTCATCATAAAAAACTCACTCAGTCATACACATCATCGTTACTTCAGTAGTCATGGTTGTAGGAAAAAAGTCAAGTCTAAAGTTTAGTGCAAAGTTTGACTTTCCTGTCTTTTTACTGATAACCAGTAGTCACAGGGACCACCATTCATAAACATGAGTTTCTATAACATCACGGCGATGCATTTATTATAACTTCACGACGATGCATTTACCGGGTATTATAACATCACGACGATGCATTTATAAACACTTAAACATCACTATGATACCACATTGTCAAAAATTACTGGACACTGGTATAAGTACTATGATATTGTTATAAACACCAGCAATTTATGCTTTATCATAATTATTTAATGAAACGTACCTCATGTATGTGGAGTCACAGTGTCAAGTGAGCAAGGCTTGGAATGTCAGTTGCAGCCAGCTGGCTATGCTCAACAAACTGATGACTAAAACGTCAACAAACGTTCGCCTTTCGATGTAATTTTTATCAAATATTTAATTTTTCGTTTGTAAATTTTGTATTGCCAATAAAAATACAAATTTATTTTATAGTGGAAATTAACATTAAGCTGTTGTAATAGTTTGAACATTTTTAATTTTTTTTCTTACTTTGGCGAATTTTTCATTTGGTTTGAAAACTTGTACTGGTATTTCAACTCTCCCGATGGCACCCCCCTCCTGGCTTTCACCCGGGGCGGACCGCCCCCCTCGCACCCCCTCTTAGTACGCCACTGATTATGACAGACTGTACCGCTCTAGCACAACATAGAACACAACACAACATCACTAGTGCGCTGAACCTGTGGTCCACTCCGGAGAGGGCGATCGGTTACCTGCGTGCTGCCGGCTTGCTTGATCATGGTGGGCTGATTGGCTAACCAACAACAACAACACCTGCAGAAATTGAACGAACCTAAAAGATATTAATATACTTTTTGTGAGCTACAATCTTGAACTAAAAATGGAAAAAAGATAACATGAGTGATAAATTATTCATAATTACTATTTTATCTATTCATGATACACAATAAACAAGTAACTGCAAGAAATTGAAGAAATAATTGTATAATTAATTTTCTAGCGACATCTGAAAATGTGTAGCTCTTTCCCTTTGGCTAATTTATGAAATTTTGGATGCAATTTGCGGCCAAGTCGAAACTAGGTTTCAAAGTTTGAAAAATAAAGCCTTTCTTCAGCTCCTGGATATTTAAAAACAGGAAGACAACATAAGGAAATTTCTGAATCAGCTTTTCAATCATTGCAAGATAACTATGGAGAATATTTTGATATTCCTCGCTTGAGAAGTGAGCGTTCGGTTTTGTATGCTGAATCCGATTTGAAAGGAAAAAACCTGTGAACGAGTTACTTCCCTATTTGCGAAATGCCAAGCTAGATACAGCCCTACATCAACTGATGAAGTTTTGTGAATTAGCTTTGAGTCTTCCAGCGACGAGCGCATCAGTTGAGCGATCTTTCTCCCATTTGAAAAGGATACACAGCTACACAAGAAATGCACAAGGTTAAGATAGACTTAATAGTCTAACTTTAATCTCGATTGAGAGAAAGCTTCTCAAAGAAATGAAGAACGATCGTTTCTATGAAGACGTAATAAATTTATTCAATCGAAAGGATAGGAGGATTGAATTAACATATAAATAAGGTAAATATTTCCCTTTTTTTTATCATTACCTAGGTATCCATTTCATCTTTAATATAATTGGTGTTTACATGCAATTAATATGGACCTTGATTCACCACCTGATATATATTTTTATGCAAAAAAATATAAACTTTTGGTAATCCATTTAAAATTATTCCCTATCACAATACATCACCGCACGTCCCTGCTACCTAACTTCTATCGTCAAAAGCTTTCTCATTTCAGCCGACACAATAAAAATCTTTATGAATAACTGATTGATTTAAAAGCCAAAAGAGTGCGTTGTAAATTATGAAGTGTAACTACAAAGAAATTGACAACACAGTATAAGCTGATTTTATTTTGAGTTTCGCCAGAAGCTGCTTAACTTAGGCCTGGCGAATAGCCTTTCGTTCTAACTCTTACTGTGGTAAGTTGTATTTATTTTTCCAAATTTTTATTTGGATTTAATAAAATATATGGAATATATGGAATACATGAATTTTGTCCAGTTCATTTTATTATATGATGTACTTTGTCTGGGAATGTCATTTTGCAATTAATTCGTAACTACTTTATGTACTGCTGCTGAAGTGTCCTAAGTTAGAGTAATCATTAATTTAAAGTATAGAAAAAAATTACAATAAAGCAATGAGCCAATAGTTAATTAACTAAATGATAATGATAAGTTTTATTGGCAGGATATAAATTCAATAAAAGAGTGCAATATTCTTAAAGGTAATAAACGATAAGATAAATCGTATCACCTGAAGATCAGGGCCCCAGCCTTCGTTAGTTGGCCTTATAAGGCTAACTAATGAAAATATCACGACCTAACCTAACCAATCGTCAAGGGCGTACAGTTGACCTAACGATTGGTTAGGTTAGGTCGTGATATTTTCGTTAGTTAGCCTTATAAGGCTTATAAGGCTAACTAAAGAAGGTTGGAGGCCCTGATCCTCAGGTGATCCGATAAATCAAACAATAATAAATTTAAAAAACTAAAAATTATAACTAAAAGAGGAATAAAAATAAGACACGAATTGAAACAAGTAATAATAAAAACTACCAAGAGCTAAGCCTACAAAAAGGAAAAAAAAGGAAATAAAAATGAAAAGTACACATAGTGACAATACGAACATATAGTGTGCACAGTGTACAGTATATCGTAATGATAACGATGACAATGATAATGACAATAAAAATGTTAGTTGGCAGGAGACAGATCCCCAACCACCCAAAAAAGGTACAATATCCATTAAGGTAATGAACTATACAGCTCATAAAACAATAAATTTAAAAACCAGAACCAAAAAAGAATTACGGTAATGAAGAAATAATAATGCACGTAAAGAAACGAGAAATAATAAAATTAGCAATAACGGCTTCATAAAAATAAAAAGTACATGTAATGGAATGGCTAATGCAGGAGTTAAGTGAAGCTATAGACAAACACTTTGAAACCAAGAGGTCCACAGTCTAGAAGACATAAAGCAGGACTGATGAATAGCTTAGACAATTTGAGTGTTTGAGTTTATTTTTTTTTGCATAAGACTGTATTAAACATGTCTTTTAACTCAGGGAGGCTCAGAACGTTGCGGTTAGCAAACATTTGAGAGGCTGAGCATCTTGGAGTTAACTTATGTAGCAGTCTATGGGATCTGTTGTGAAGCAAATTGAGTTCTGAAGGAGCCTTTTTTATAATTAACCCAGAGTTGCTGCCCATAAATATTAGTACAGAAATCAGAAAAAGAGTGCCTTTAGCTTTTACAGAATTTGAAATCCATTATAATGTTTGCCATTATAAATCCATTATAATGTTTGCCATTATAAATCCATTATAATGTTTGCCTCAGCACAGTGACTTCGATATTCTCTCCTTTTGTCTGAGTCGTCACTCAAGAAGCTGGTGATAGTTTGACCCAGATCCTTAAATTCTTGTACGGGACAAATGAGGGGAATTAAAGACAGTCAGTAGGAGGCAGAAAATAATGAGACGAAAACCTATGGTTCTACACGGTCAAGTGGAGTTGTGTGGGTTTGGCCACCCTACACCTGATAAGCGCACTCCATACAGTGGCGGACAAGACCCCTGTATAGAGACAGCAACTGAGTAGGGGTGAAGAAACTGCGGAGCAAGAGAGTATAGGTGATCTTTCCAAGAAAGATCACGAGAAAAGGAAACACCAAGAATCTTAATAGAAGAAGAGACATTGAGTTGTGTATTAGGGTGGAATGAAAAAAACTTTTTTTAGAATTCAGTTTTGTAGGGGCACCGAGAAGTTAGTCTGTGGTACCAATAAGAAATCTGTAAAATGTTAGCTATCTATGACATCAACTCACCGGCCCTAAGGAGGTTAAAGATTTGCCTTTCATGTGCCACCAAAAATTAAAGAAAATTTCAAAGCTTTAAGCGTATCTTCCGTTGTCTTCATGCTAGGAAGATCATTTTTATTTCATTTGATTTGTCGATTTATGTTCTTTAACATTTCTCTTATACCCTTTTTTCCCATTAATCACAGAAATTTGGAAAATTTGGTATTTCACGAAAATTATTAACAAAAAATAGGAGTTTTTATTGCTTTCGTTGATTGGTTGATGTTAAGCGTCATTCAGTGATTCAGTTTTCTTTTAGAAGCTCATAAAATAGCTGCATGGCTTTAAACATATTGGTTTTTTAATATGATTCCTTTTATTCCAGTATTGACTACAGTGCCATCACAGCCAATGGCATCATTATTTCTAGCACTGATATTTTTGCATCCCAAGAACTCCAAAATGTCTTTATAAATGTTTTTTGCTGTGCTCAATTCTGGAGATATGTGGCCTAAGTAAGTTTAGCCTGGTTCTTTCAAAAGGACAATATGCTCTTCCATAGTAATCCTAGAATGATACTTATTACTTTTCATTATCATAACGTTTGTTCAATCTTTTCTTCCATCAAAGTAGAGACCCATAACATGATCACTTGAACTGAACGTTAAGTATCTTCAGAGAGATCCTTTCTAATCTTGCTCCTTTTTCGTTTTATCGTGCTTCTGTCAATCACTGAAGAAGTATCTTCACTACTAATTAATTTTAAATCTTGAAAAACAGCAGATGCAAGAGCTGTTGGCAACCATATTCTCATTTGTGAACGTCCGGGATTAATTATATAATGGCTTTGTCGTGAGTTTAAACGGCTCACTGCTTTCGTCCGTTTCGCTGGAACTTGACGAAACAGTTGCGGCAGTATTAAATTCTTTCATTCCTCTCGAGATCCGTGCTGTATATTTCTCATACTTTTGTGTAGCCTTTTTCTATTTTTCCATCTTTTTGGTGACCACTTTATCTACAGATCCAATCATCATTTTTCGAGACGTTCGTTGGTCATTAAGGGAATCCCTTTCCAGAACAAGAACTTTTCGGTCTTTCTCACAATCACAACGACATGTCGGGAAGTCTTCACATTTACAAGAAGCTATATCAAAGAGCTTCAGTGAGTGAAGTTTAAATTTTGAAGCAATGCTTGATAGGATGCTTGGTCTTTCCGCCCTTTGAATTGCTTCAAAACATTTTGATATTTTTCGTACAGATCTTGGAGAGTATAGGTGATCTTTCCAAGAAAGATCACGAGAAAAGGAAACACCAAGAATCTTTACACCATGTCTTTACTTTTTGGGCAACGACTGTAATAACATCATAAATTTTTGGATTAGCTTCTCCTCACTTAATTCTTTCCTGTCTAACATAAAGGAAACACTGAAGTATATCTTCGAACAAAGGCAAATAAATCAGTGAGAGATCCTTTGGTGGTCCAAAGACTGGATTCAGCTGTTGAGTATTCCTTTTCCTCCTTTTTGCTGATTCATTCGCGGTCATCGAAGCCATGCCTAATTTTGCTTTGTGCGTCGTAATAGAATTAGACTATATTAGTGACTGTAAATGTTTTTAGCGAATCAGATTCAATATAAATTTTATCAAAGCAATCAAATAATCTGAAAAAAGATATATAAATTAAAATGTAATACAGTAGAAATAACAACCTGTAAATAATATAATTATGAAATAATTTAAATCTGTGAAAATCTAAACAAATGGAAACCTTAAAATGGTGCAAAAACATCTACTAAAGTCGAGGAACTCAAAGAAAGATATAAAAATTCTTACTTTTTGTTTGGATCAGGTTGTAATATAAATTCTGCTCGATTAGAAAACGGACGATAGATAATAATAGAATAACCTCAAGAAAATGTGAAATAGTTTTAGAAATGTTGCAAAATACACGCGGCGGCAGGTTCGCACAGGTTTTATTACGATACTGAATGATACAGAATGACTTAGGCTAGTGTAGGCTTAGGCTAGTGTAGGATTAGGTTAATGAATATCTTCTCTGGTGTTTTTCATACAGTTACAACGCCACCCCTACGATATTACAGTAATTGAAAAAACATGGAGCCCACGAAAGAGCATATTCGTCATGTGATGCTGTATGAGTTCCATAAAGGATCTAACGCTAGTGAATCCGCAAAAAACATTCAAACAGTTTATGGAAATGATGTTGTGAGCGAATGGATGTGTAGGAGATGGTTTGAGAAGTTCAGAAATGGAGACTTCAGTCTGAAAGATTATCAACGAACAGGACGACCAAATGAGTTAGATGAAGAGTTGCTGAAAGCAACAATGGAGGAAAACCCAACTGTAACTGTAAGAGAACTTGGCCTGCAACTCGGCGTTAGCCATATCACCATTGATCGTCATTTGAAGCTGTTAGGAAGAGTAGTGAAGGTTGGAAAATGGGTTCCGCATGATTTGTCACAAGCGAATCTTCAACATCTAATCGATATTTGCACATCACTGCATTCTCGGTAACTGCAGGCACCGTTTTTGAATCGGATCGTCACTGGGGATGAAAAATGGGTCCTCTATAACAATATTAAGCGTCGACATCAGTGGCTTAGCCGTGAAACAAAGCCTGAACCTCAGCCAAGGAATGGACCCCATCCAAAGAAAATTTTGCTATGCGTTTGGTGGGATATGCAAGGAATTACTCATTTTGAGCTTCTACCTGATAACCAAACAATCACAGCTGAAGTCTACTGCCAACAACTCCAACGATTGAAGATGGCATTACAAGAAAAACGTCCTGCATTAATTAATCGCAGAGGTGTTCTATTCTACCAGGATAACGCGCGCCCTGACACTGCTCGAATCACCACTGCCGAATTGGAGGCATTTGGTTGGGAAAAAATGCCTCATCCACCTTATTCTCCCGACATCGCACCTTCAGACTACCATTTATTCAGAAGTCTGCAACACCACCTAGATGGACAAAAGTTGCAATCCAGGTAAGCTATCGAAAACGAAGTGATTGCTTTTTTTAACTCGAACCCAAGGAATTTCTTCGAACGTGGCATAAAAAAACTTTTCTACAGGTGGGAGGAGGTTATAGAAAAAGAAGGGAATTATATTGATGATTAATTTGTCATTATGTCATTTAATTTTTGTTGTGAATAAACTAAAAATTCGAGCAAATTTGTCGTTATAAGTCCTTCAATTTTTGTTCTGAATGAACTAAAAATCTAGCAGAATACATGTTACAACCTTATATTTTTCATGAAATACTAAATTTTTCAAATTTCTGTGAGGAATGGGAGAAAAGTGTATAAGGAAATGTTAAAGAACATAAAAAGACAAATCAAATGAAACAAAAATGATCTTCTTAGCATAAACACAACGGAAGATACGCTTAAATCTTTTAATTTTTCCTTAATTTTTTGGGGGACCTGAAAGGCAAAATTTTTGCCTCCTTGGGGCCGGTGAATTGATGTCGCAGGTAGCTAATATTTTACAGATTTCTTAATGGTACCACAGACTAACCTTTGGGTGCTCCTACAAAACTGAATTCTAAAAAAAGTTTTTTCACTCCACCCTATTGTGTATTGTTGAAGATAAAGGAATAGTCGTGTAGAAGACTATGACGGGTAGACAAATGACGGGACTGGGTTCTTCAGGCATTGAAAGCCACAAGGTTTTCTCTGCCCCAATTAGAGATATTGTAGTAGAAAGATCAAAGGTCAGATGCGCCATGGCCGTCTCATGCGAAGTATGGACAAGGACGCTTTGTGAAACGGGTGCAGAAGTGAAAAGTGAAATCATCGGCAGAGGAGTGGTTTGGACAGGAAGTGCAACTTAAAAGATCATTGATAACTAAATGAAAGAGAGTGGGTGACATGAGAGGGCTCTGAGAATACCACTATTAATATCTTTAGGAAAGGAACAGTGGCCATTTACAAATGCAGCTAAAGATCGACCAGAAAGGAAATAAGAGATATAGGCTCATACAGAAGACCAGAAACCGAAGGAGGGTAGTTTGGAAATTAAGGATTTTTGCAAGACTCCATCCAAAGCTTTTGATATGTCTAGCGCAAGAACAAAGGTTTCACCGAAATCCCGAAAGGAAGATGACCAAGAGACAGAGAAATATGCAAGATCGCCAGTACAGAGTCCCTTGCGGAACCCATACTGCGGTCCGAAAGAAGATTGTGAGAAGAGAGATGTTTAAGAATCTTCCTATTAACGATGGATTTAAGAACTTTTGAAACATAAACCAAAGTAGTTTGAACCATAAGTGGAGGGTGAAAGCAGTTACCCTTCTTTTGTACAGGCTGAATGAAAGCGAACTTCCAGCAGGAAAAAAGTATCAGATGAAAGACAAATAAAAAAGAGTTTTCCTAGGCAGGGTGTCAGCACAGAAGCACAGTTCTTGAGAACAACAGAAGGGACCCCGTCAGGACCCTACGCCATCCTAGAGTTGAGCGCAGATACGGCATAAAAAACATCTACGAAAGAGCTTCTTATTTCAGACATAAGGAGGAGATGGAGATGGAGGAAAAACACCGGAATCGTTAAGGGTTGAGTTGGAGCTTTATCAGAAGAGACAGAAACTCAGCCATCAGAATAGAAAAGGGGAGTGAAAGAAGAAGTAATGTTCTTTGTAGAGGTTTTTGGCTAGGTGCCAGAAAGGGCGTGAAGAATTATAATTATATAAGTTTTCACATTTTTAGCTTATGAAGGAATTTTTGCCACATCGAAAAAAAGTTTTTGCCAGATTCCCGTCAGAAATAAATAGAATGAGAGTGAGGAGTGGGATGACAACCGTACCTTTAGAAAGCCTCCTCTGTTGCGGATAACATTAGAACAGGCAAAGTTAAGCAAAGTTTGTTTTTCATTAGTAGTAAGGAAAGAATATGGAGTGTACGCTTCTATGATCGATAGAATCACCTCTGTGATGCGTTCAGCACACTCGGAGGGGCCACGATTACGGAAGCAGTAATAATTCCATGGGAGATCAAAGAAGTACTGCCTAAAGGCCGAACTGAAGTGATAAGACAAGAAACAGGTATAAAATTATAGTTCGAGAAGTACAACGGAGAAGTGTTTGACAGAGTAAGAAGAAAGAGAAGTGGTTAGAAATAAACCTTGAATATTGGGCTTATCTCCAAGGCCATTGATTCTTTGGTTCTGGAGGGAAGTTTTTTATTTCCAGGGGTTTAGAAACGTCCTAGTCAGATATCACCATCTCGCATTTTTACATAAAAGCAAAATGGCCGTCAGCCGGTTGTCCATAAATAAAAATATGCTCATAACATAAAAACTAAGTGTTCTATCAAAAAACATAATTGAAGAAAAACGTTTTATAATGCAAAACTATACTTAAAAAACACCATTGTGCATACATTGTATTGAAACAAAATTGTATCTCGTCTGACTTGGTTGAATGCTGTAAATCAATTACACTTGAATACGATATAAAACCCGCTCATCTCAAATATTATTATTTTTTCAGGAGAGGCATCAGATCCTTTTTGGTTTCAAGTGAGGGAAGCAGAGAGCGACTTTTTATTCTTGACCTAATAAATCCGTCTCTTGATTCTGTGATATTACTGATGCTGATGCATCTGAAACCAACTTCACGGCTCTTTCGACGTTCTGTGTGTGAATGGAGTATTGCTCAATTTTGAAACATTTTGTTTCGTACTCAAGCAATTCTTCATCACACAATTTAGAAGTGAGAGGTGGTTCACTGATATCAATCCTATTCCAGAAGATGATGTCTCTTCAATGTGATACTTTGAAGTTCAATCCTGGTACTCTAAATTCCCTGATTTTCCTTGTATTGGCTTCCTTACACTTTCTTGTCTGTATTATTCGATCGGTTGCAACTTTGCGTAGCTTTTTCTCACTCTCTGACAACAGTGATAGAAGAATATTTTCTGAGTGAGAAAAATAGGCATTCCGTTGGACAACTTTTTGTATATCTTCGGGTAACAGGTTGAACCTTTTTATCACATGAAAGATATGTTTGGGTCCATCAGGCAGATACGGTTTAAATTTTATATTGAACCAGTTAGGACCATAGTTTGTTACTATGAACAGAACAAGGCTACGTATCTCTCTGGAGGGATTCTTTTGGGAGACAATAACGACATAGTCTGTTAGCTAGAGTTAACCATCTAGATTTGTTAAGGGGACCAGGCTTGAGTTTCTCTACGCTTCCGTCAACATATCCTTCTCTTATGGCCCCAATTATTCTGAACATGTATTGTTGATCATTACTTAAATCTTCTATGAGCTCATCTGTGAGAACTGGGATGCCTGGGATGCTATCGGCCCCATCCGTAATTGGGAAGAACTTTACCACAGGCACCTCATGGCAAGTCTTAAGAGCATTACCAATAGATCTACTGAATGATCTTGGCCCAGTTGTTTTTCCCGTCATATCGCTAAAGAAGATGCCTTAAGGGAAGTTCATTTGTATGTAACATACAAATGCTCCAATGCAATGGTCGGTTCAGCTTCTGCTCGATAAAATGGATTATGCCACCTTTAGACTCAGTGTTGACATTCGTACTGTCGCACCCTATCACCTGGAGATTCTGGTCTAGTATCACTTCATTCAAGTAAGAGAACAACGATTTAGATACATCACTTGCTTTTCCAGATTTGGGGCTCAAATGGTTAAGGTATTCTCCACGAGGCTCATTCAATAGTACATAATGTTCTTCAATAATTATATCCTGGTACCATTTACCATCTTTATTTGTCTTTACCAACGTCTTGTCTTTCCTCCCATCAAAATATAAATGTTTAACCTCACCATAACTTTCTGCAGCTTCAACTTGTAATGTTTTCCTCAATTTCTGTCCCTCTCTTCTCACCTTACTTCGATCAATAAGGGAAGTTCATTTGTATGTAACATACAACTGCTCCATTGCAATGGTCGGTTCAGCTTCTGCTCGATAAAATGGATTATGCCACCTTTAGACTCAGTGTTGACATTCGTACTGTCGCATCCTATCACCTGGAGATTCTGGTCTAGTGTCACTTCATTCAAGTAAGAGAACAACGATTTGGGGCTCAAATGGTTAAGGTATTCTCCACGAGGCTCACTCAATAGTACATAATGTTCTTCAATAATTATATCCTGGTACCATTTACCATCTTTATTTGTCTTTACCAACGTCTTGTCTTTCCTCCCATCAAAATATAAAGCTTTAACATCACCATAAATTTGTGCAGCTTCAACTTGTAATGTTTTTCTCAATTTCTGTCTCTCTCTTCTCACCTTACTTCGATCAATAAAAAAGTCACTGTCTTTTTCGGTAATGATACCCAAATCCACCAAAGTAGCTAAAGCAATGGCCGATGCAACCCTATCTGAAACACCAAATCTGTCGGCTTCCATGGCGAGGTTGGGTAAAGGGGCTCTCATTTGAATGTTGGAGCATTCATATTCAGACTCATTTGTTGAACTTTCTTCGGTACTAGAGAGATCAGTATAGTATCAGATGAAAGCACATCATCAATGACTACCTTTTCGAATTCCTCATGCATGATTATTTTTCTTCGCTTACTTCCTTGTTGCTCCTTCAACTTTCTTGCATTTCTTTTTGCTATAGATCTTGAAATATAAGCGTCTGTGTGTTCTTAAGTAGTTGGTGATTAGTAAGTATCGCTTGTGTTGTGTAAATATATTTACTCGTTATCATAGTTATAACCAAATAACGCACAATATAACGCGATATCTTCTCTCAAAAACAGATAGATATTATACAAGGAGTCTTTCAAAATATGACTTTCCGCCATTTTGTTTTCGGCAAAAATGCGGCGGGTGGAGGGTCCTAAAAAAAAATCTTTTTAGAACTTCTAGAGGGTCACTACACCAAATCATGAGTGAGGCAAGACGGTTTCACTCCACCCTAATATGCAGGTGGTTGACGTTTTTTTCTGTAATATCAGGCTGCATCTTCCCGTCCCAGTGGATTAAAGTAGAGACCCGGATCGAAGCATTCTTTGATGCTTCTCTCAATTTTCTCTCTTTACTTTCTGCGTCCAAATGGTGGTACGACTAATGGGCCAGAACTTCACGTCCTGACCCAAGCTCTTTGCGGTGGATGCCATGAGTTAAGATGCGGATCAAACGCTGACGTTCGTTTGGTCTAAAGTTTAGGTTAATTCCGTCGTCAGTATGTTCGCAGGCAGGGATCTTTCGGCGGCAATGAAGTTTCAGCGTGTGAGGTAGTTGTCTTCCTCGAATGCGGTATTCTAAGTATTGTTACTACTGCTGCTCGATTCCAGGATTGCCGTGTCGCTCCGTTGTTTCGTCTCAGCTTAGTGGGTTTTCTTTCTCCTGATGTAATTTTGTTGCCGATGAGCTTGTTTATTCTCCTTGAAAGTCAACTTCAAATCGACACCGAACATGTGGCTTCTCCTGCCCTTCTCCCAATGGGCTAGGAGGAACTGCTTGTCGTCTTCGATCTTCTCGGCGTACAACTTATCGAGGTTCGACACAAAGGTGGCTTCGTTTGCAATTTTGAGTTTTGAGTGGTGGGCGTTCTCCCAGAAACCCATAGCGGTTTTCATGTTGCCTTAACACTCTCATTCAGGAGAAGTTTCTTTCTGAGTGGTAGCAAAAGAAAAGTGCTAAAACTTGCTTCCTCAATGGAAGTTTATTTCCCAGAATCTGGGGAGACGTCGGACTAATCAACCAACTGTTGTTCTTGGAATGCGTATTAGCACTAATAGTAGCTATGATCAGACGAAACCTGTGAAAGAAATAGAATAAAAACCGATTGTTCAAGGACGATCAGAGAAAGAAATATTCAAGTTCGTTGCTTGTGCCAAATGTTTGAATATACAAAGGAATACAAACGACACCAAACAGTAACAGACCGGCTGGTCCCAACGAGGATGTCTATTTAAGAAGGAAGGTTAAACGTATAAATATTTAAAGACAAGTGAAAGGTTTTCAAGCATAGCAGAGAGAGGAGGTTGAGAGGAAGGAAAGAAATTTAAAGATAAAGTGAAAATTTAAAGAAAAGAGGAGGGAATCCAAGTGAAAATGCTACAACATATCTACGCGCTAAAATATGCTTTCAACTGGGGGTTTAAGGCAAGATAAGCAGCTTGTTCTTTTCAAAGGATTTGATCGAATTACGTTGAACTACGCTGGCTGGCAATCACTTCCACAAATTAACTATACGATTGAAGAAAAAATGTTTAGCTTCACTTGAATTAAAATGTTTACTCACTAATTTGAAACCATTACCACGTGTTCTATCTGAACTTTAGAAGGTGAAATATTTTTCAGCGTCGACATTATCCAAATCTTTAATTACAGTATTTTAAACACCTCGATTAAATCTCGAATTCGTTTTTATACAAGTGAAAATAAATTTAACGTTTCTAAACGGGGAGCGTATGATTTGTTTCTAAGACCAAGAATCATCTCAGTCGCCCGTCGCTGCACTCTCTCCATTGTGTCTATGTCCTGTCGTAAATATGGGGACCAGTACTGAACGCAGTATTCCAGGTGGGAGCGTACTAAGGAATTATATAATGTTAGCATTGTTTTCTCCGACTTAAATTCAAACGATCTACCAATAAATTCTAAGATTCTATTCGCTTTTCTGACAGCTTCGATGCATTGCTTACCCGGTTTAAGGGTGTCGGCAACAATAATAACTAAATCTTTCTTTTGCAAACACTTGTTAGTGTCTTGTCGCACATAAAATACTTTCCTTTAACTTTGTTTCTTTCGATATGCAGCGTTTTACATTTATCTATATTAAAATTCATTTGCCGAATTTTCGCTCACTCGAGTAATTTGTTAATATCTTGAATCTGCAAACGTTCTGCCACTGATTTTATTCGTCCCCCTAGTTTGGTATCCACATATTTGGAAATTATACTGTTAATTCCCAAGTCGATGTCATTGATATAAATAATGAAAAGCACTGGTCCCAGAACTGATCCCTGAGGCACGCCTCTAGTTATACTTTCCCAGTTAGACAGATTGCCATTAATGACCACTCTTTACGTCCACTAAGCCAATTTTCGATCCATTTGAGAACATTACCATCAATTCCATGGGAATGAAGTTTAGCTAATAATCTTCTATGTGGCACTTTACCAAACGCTTTTCAGAAATTAAAATATATAATATCTACTGTTTTACTCTCATTATATATATTATAATATCATTAAAGAAATCGAGCAGATTAGTTAGATAAGAACGAGTACGTCGAAAGCCGTGTTAAGAATCTTTGATTAATTATTAATTTCTAAGTGATTACACTCTGCAACATTTTTGTTATATGATTTTTCGATCTTTTCTATATGTTTCCGCCACGCTGATTACAGATTTGGCATCGGTTTTGCTCGGAAAACTTTATAGTTTTTATGATATGGTCAAATTTAGAAATCTTACTTTTTTGCCATTTTTAAGGCATTTTTCTGAGATAGCAAAAGTAATTTCAAGTGCAAAATTCAAAATGTCCCCAAAACTGGGGTTTATTAGTAATGTTTTTATTGGTTAAGGCCCATTATTAAATATTTGCACACATTTGTTTTTTTATTTCTGTTTATAAAATGTTTTTTTTTATTTTTTAGATATTTGAATTAGAATTATATGGTGATGGCTACCAATAGGCCCTGCAGACGGTTCTAGGACAGTTCATACCAGGACAGCTCATACCAGGACAACTCATACCCAGACAACTCATACCCGGACAACTCATACCTAGGACAACTCATACCTAGGACAACTCATACCTAGGACAACTCATACATAGGACCAGAAAAAAAAATGAAAAATTAATGAAAACATTTATTTTGTAAAATTAAAAATTAAATTTAAACATTTAGAATTCATGCAAGTTATTAATGAAAACATTTGAAATGAAAACATTTATTTTGTAAAATTAAAAATTAAATTTAAACATTTAAAATTCATGCAAGTTATATACAGTATATATATATATATATATATATATATATATATATATATATATATATATATATATATATGATAAACACAGACCGTGCATGGAACAAGGAACTCTTCTGGGATAATTAAATCCACTATAGTCCGAATAAGTAATGATAAATGACAAATACCATAGTTTTCTTTTTCATGATGCAAGCCCGACGTGGGCAACGGGTCTCTCGCAAAGAGGTCCCATAGATATAGCTTCCCTCACCAGCTATCTGCAAAGCAGACAGGATCCAGCTTTGGGACATGGATCTAGGGTTTAAAGCAGCCTAGCCCACTACATTTAGAACCTCAATATAAGTAAAAGACTCGTTGCATTCACGTCGGATTGAATAAATCAGAAAAAGGGGCAACGAGTCTTTTACTTATATTGAGGTTCTAAATGTAGTGGGGCTAGGCTGCTTTAAACCCTAGATCCATGTCCCAAAGCTGGATCCTGTCTGCTTTGCAGATAACTGGTGAGGGAAGCTATATTTATGGGACCTCTTTGCGAGAGACCCGTTGCCCACGTCGGGCTTGCATCATGAAAAAGAAAAACTATGGTATTTGTCATTTACCATTACTTATTCGGACTATAGTGGATTTAATTATCCCAGAAGAGTTCCTTGTTCCATTCACGGTCTGTGTGTATCATAAAAAACTCAGGGAACCATTGGGTTCATTGAATGCCCAGTTAGGTCAACTGTACGCCCTTGACGATTGGTTAGGTTTAGTCGTGATATTTTCGTTAAAACTAACGAAAACATCACGACTAAACCTAACCAATCGTCAAGGGCGTACAGTTGACCTAACCGGGCATTCAAATTTTATCTTTTGTAAATAATGGTTCTCTATTTATTATATGTTTGCAATAAATAATAAATTTGCTGTTATTGTTTTCTATCTTATTTTGGTTAATTTGCAGAGTTTAAACTTTCGGGGTGGATATAGATGAAAAGATCAACATTGAGGTGGTAATTGTTGAAGAGAGTATGAGTTGTCCTAGGTATGAGTTGTCCTAGGTATGAGTTGTCCGGGTCTGAGTTGTCCGGGTATGTGTTGTCCTGGTATGAGCTGTCCGGTCACGCCTGCAGACACTCTGCAGATTCATTTTGTTATGTTTGCGGCCATTACATCAATCCAAAGGAAGTAAAGCACAAAATTAACACAGGAACAAAGTTTTGTACAGCATATTACGCTTACTTTGGCATGCCCATGGGCGATCAAGATAAATCATGGGCACCTCACTTTTGCTGTGGAAGCTGCCGTTCCACATTAGAAGGATGGCTGCGAGATACCAGAAAAGGCATGCCATTTGCTATTCCTCGCATTTGGAGGGAGCAAACCAATCACCACGATGATTGCTACTTCTGCACGGTAGACATTTCGCTCTACAAAAGAGGTAAAGGTCGAAAAAATGTCCTATATCCAAATATCCCATCTTCTATTGCCCCAGTCGCCCATAATGAAGATTTACTCGTTCCATGCCCATTGCCGACCCACCATGGAGGAAATAGAAGAAACGCCTTTAATATCCTCCAATGAAGCTGAAGATGCTGACTTCGAGGCAAGCTCCAATACGTCACCCTATTTCCCCAACCAGAAAGACATAGACGACCTAGTCAGGGATATGAACCTTACAAAAACCAATGCAGAAATTATGACGTATCCCCTTAAAGAGTGGAATCTTTTGGAGCCAAGTGTCAAGATCTCTTTCTACAGGAATAGGCATTTGCGATACGCTTCTTTCTACTCCTGTTTTGCAACGAGCTCTCTTTGCTACTGCTGTGATGTGAATGGCCTTTTTGCTGAGATAGGAATTGAATACAGCCCTGCTGATTGGCGTTTGTTTATTGACAGTTCAATTAGAAGTTTAAAAGGCGTTCTATTACATAATGGAAACATGTTTCCATCTATTCCTGTGGCTCATTCGGTTCAATTGAAGGAAGAATATGAAACTGTAAAGCTGTTGCTAGACAAAATAAACTACAGTGAACATAGATGGGATGTATGTGGAGACTTCAAAATGCTAGGATTCCTGCTTGGACTATAGGGCGGTTACACTAAATATTCGTGTTTCCTCTGCCTTTGGGACAGCAGAGCAGATGGTAAACACATTGTCAGAAAGGAATGGCCCGTGAGAAATGTGCTTAATCTAGGCAAACACAATGTTCTTAACGAAGCCCTTGTTCCAACAGACAAAATTTTGCCCCTTGCTGCATATCAAACTTGGTCTTATCAAGCAATTCATCAAAGCATTGGATGCTGAAAGTGATGCTCTTTATCATATACTGTACGTTCAATGTTTCCAAAACTTTCTCAAGCTAAAATTAAGGGAGGCATATTTGTCAAGTCAAACGCATGTTAGCATCTAAAGAGTTAGAAGAAAATATGACAGCTCTTGAAAAAAATGCTTGCCAGTTATTTCGGCTTGTAGTCCATGAATTCTAGGTAACAAGAACAACAACAACTACAAAGAGCTAGTAGAAAACCTACTCAAACACTTTCAAAGGGTAGGTTGTAGAATGTCACTGAAGTTACACTATCTGGACTCGCATTTAGAATTCTTCAGACCAAATTTGGGTGTCGTAAGTGAAGAACATAGTGAACATTTTCACCAAAATATCCAAACCATGGAGAGGAGATATCAGGGAAAATGGGACGAAGCTATGATGGGCGACTATATCTGGTGTTTAATACGAGATAATCCACGGGACTACAAGAGAAAAAGTCGCTCAAATGTACATCTTTACGCATTATCCGTTAGGAATTTGTGAGCATATTTGTGTGCCATATTATATTTTGATGCATTATATATATTATATACGCATTATACTCGTATATACCTTATGTACATTATATAACACATTATATTCTTTAAATATGAAATATATTATTTTCCTTTCCTTTTCTTCATTGTGATTTTGCTCTCTGATAAGCCACTAGGTGCAAAAAATAGATTATGGTTTTCAGAAGAAACTAGAGTTTTCACGAGAAAACTAATGCAATTTTTTAATTCAGCGCACCAAAAAACATAAACACCGAAAAAACTAAGATAAACACAAATTTTCCAAAATTTTGTTACATAGTGTTATCTGTTTTTTCTCGAACGATCGTCTCCATACGCTTACCAACTACTGAAGTGAGGATGATGTGACGAAATTATTTCTGAAGCGATTCGTCCGCTTTTTTAAATATCGGAGTAATGTTTGCAAGTTTCAAATCGAGCGGAAAAACAGTTCCCATGCCGGGAATCGAACCCGGGCCTCCTGGGTGAAAGCCAGGGATCCTAGCCACTAGACCACATGGGAGACTATCAGAAGTATGAAATTTAATCAACAAACTCTGCCAAACGCACGATGCAAAGCATGAGAGTTTACCTACAGGCCCCTTTTAGAAGTATCTAATTGAAAAAATAATTATCAGAAGCATCAAATTACATGACGAACAAGGAAGAAGTATTAGCTGTTATCATTGTCCCCATTATGCGTGTAAATGGGGCCTGGGGGAGATTTCAAACCATCTTCGCAACCCCTAAATGTGAATCACTGTGGTTCCTGGGGATATGAAACGATGAGGGTTCCGAGATAAAAACTTCAAATTTTATTAACTCCCTATAACAAAGGACGACTCTAGCGAAGAGCTAACTAAACCAATTAGCTTACTTAAACGCAGATCTTGATTTTAGTATCACTTTATTTTGGTTTAATATATCATGGCCTAAAGTTTGGGAAAATATGATATAAAAAACACTTAATAAAACTGAGATTGAAGCTAGCCACCCATTGTTCAAACTCACGGCCTCTTGCAGGCTTTACTGATAAAACAACTGTTGACCGCATTTAATTTCTATTCGCATACTGTCAGTGGCATGATATATATTATATATAATATATATATATATATATATATGTATATATATACTGTATATATTATTCGCGCCTTTATATCAACCGACTTGAAGCAGCCATCGACAGGCGGAACTGACATCTAATAAGTAAAACATTCGTTGGCACAAACGAAATCAATAATCTAATAAGTGACCCACATATTTGAGCGTTTAGATATAACATTATGCCGGTCTAATATATACTGTATATATATATATATATATATAATTAGGGCGGAATGATAATTTACAATGGTACACTGATATTTATTGTAGTTTCTGGTGAGAAAAACGAATATGATGATATAAATTGTGCCAGGTTTCTTTACCGCCCCATTTTTGCATGAATACAATTTAGACACAGAAAATAGAGTTCTCATCTAGCATACATCCGTCAACATTACATCATATGAATCACCCACATTAATGTCATTATGAAACCACAATTATAAATTTTTGTAACTTAATATATTATTTTGCGTCATTCCCAAATTTAAGTATTCCTGCCAAGGTCGTACTGTATACTTGTACGCATTTTGTCTTCTGAATCCCCAGGCACCACAGTTCGCCTGACAGCCGGCTTCAGTGGTGTAGTATTGCGATACAAGTACCGCCAATATATCGAGTATCGTATCGCGTTACTTTTTTTGGCCCCGTTACACCACCCTGTTCAGTAGTTGTCCCCCAGCTATAGAATCCAGAGGTAAGAAGCTAGTGAGCATGCTATTAGAAATGAGATAAAAAAATATTCTGTAACACTTGTTACAATGTACAGTACATTTGAATGACGTGAGTAAACTAAGTAAATATTTGTTGTTTTTTCTTAAGGAATTAAAATTCACTGAAATTTATTTGACTTTTTGTTCGTATTTTTCAGTTAATAATTCACCTATAGAAGAGCAGAGATGGAATCAACATCCCACATATCAGTGTCTCCCCAACTGAAACAACATGCTTCTTCACATCAAGCTAGCAACATCCCCTCTTGCAGCAACTCTACACCAACAGCTTTCCATGCAGCGGCATCTACGCTTTCAAGTTCCCCATGCTATTCAGCAAGGAAAAAATTTGTGAGCACAAGGCATTCTAAGCAAAATTGTATGTTTGGAACTCCTGAGAAGTTGCCTCATAATCTTTTGCCAACTAATTTACAGGTGGCTCGGTACTTTCTCTATCTCAAAGAAAGGAAAATGCAGCTAACAAGACAATCATCAGACACAATTCAGGAGCTACTAAAACTTTGGCATTAAGCATCAGTCCCCACAGTTCAGGAAAAAGCTGTGTTTCAAAAGGTAACAAGATTCATAGAAAGAGGAGCAACGTTGAGTAGATTAAAAACACTAGTGAAACTAAATCATGAATACATGATTAGTTTCACTAATTTTTTTGATATATGTACCTGTAAATGTAACTTAAAATCTCATACAGACATAGGATGCAGTGATGGTTGTGAAGAAATTCACATAGTTTTCATATGTCGGAGGAATAAAAAGTACCAAAAGAGGAATTACAGTTTCTACTTAATCAGAGGAGTGATAGTAAAATGTACAGGTAGTGTACACAAATTTTACAAAAGAGGTACAAGAGAAAGCGATCAGAACAAGGAAGTAAAGAAAAGAAAACCATCAATCGTTCCAGTGAAGTTCAACCTTTGAGCTTAGTAGAAAATTCTTCAG
>JAJOZX010001340.1:702500-880000 GCA_023014485.1 Bathynomus jamesi
AAATAGGGCAGAAACCAATGCCCTCAGAGAGCACCCTCGCAAATCGTGAATATGCGCAAATAACTGCAATGACCGCGCAGTATATAAATGAATAGAAACGACATAAGTATTAAGGAACGTTTCTGCACACGAGGAGGAGAGATAACGAAATAATGAAAAATGAGGCGAACCGCCTGGGAATCGAACCCAGGGCCTTCCAATTGCCGGTCGGACGCTCTACCATTATGCTACGGACCTCACTCAATCACAAATCGAAATTCTCCCAAATAGGGAGCATAATGGTAGAGCGTCCGACGGCAATTGGAAGGCCCTGGGTTCGATTCCCAGGCGGTTCGCCTCATTTTTCATTATTTCGTTATCTCTCCTCTCGTGTGCAGAAACGTTCCTTAATACTTATGTCGTTTCTATTCATTTATATACTGCGCGGTCATTGCAGTTATTTGCGCATATTCACGATTTGCGAGGGTGCTCTCTGAGGGCATTGGTTTCTGCCCTATTTGGGAGAATTTCGATTTGTGATTGAGTGAGGTCCGTAGCATAATGGTAGAGCGTCCGACCGGCAATTGGAAGGCCCTGGGTTCGATTCCCAGGCGGTTCGCCTCATTTTCATTATTTCGTTATCTCTCCTCCTCGTGTGCAGAAACGTTCCTTAATACTTATGTCGTTTCTATTCATTTATATACTGCGCGGTCATTGCAGTTATTTGCATATATATATATATATATAATTATGAAAATGAAAATGATTTTTGGCACATATGGAAAATATTAATAACAATGTCCGTTCTCATATTTATGTATACCCCACTAAAATAATACAATAACGTTGAAGTTAAGTGAAGTTACATACAGCTGTTTTCGTACTATGAATTCTATAGATGAAGAAGTTGGTTTGACTCAAATAATTAAACTCTCGATCTACCTCCTCAATTACATCGCCTCTCATTTTAAACCTAATATCTCCCGTCTGATTATAGCTTTCAGGAGAGAATTGTATAACCTTTGTTTTTTAGCAATAAAAAGAATATCGTGTTTCTGCGAATACACTTCGCCGACTTTTAGTAGCAGATTGAGACATATATATATGAAAATTATTTCACGAAAGTAACACGTGAAAATATTTATGATGAATTAAACCACGAAGGAAAGGAAACACACAATGGTGTTCAAGAGCTTTCTTCTAATGACATCCTCAGGAACATTGAAGTAAATAAAGAGTTCGAGACTATATATAGGTCACCAAAAATATATACGGTATATATATAATAAATATAGAAATAAAAATTGTGGGTGGAGCATACAAATTTGCAAGGAAAACTACCAATTTTAGCACTTTGCCGTCTTGTCTAAATCCGTTCTGAACGAATTCAACACAAGATCAAATGGATTGTTTACAAGCAATTTTTTAGGTAATGCCTTAATGATATATAGGTCACAAAAAATAAAAATAAATTGAAAAATAAAATTGTAAGAGGAGCATACAAATTAATAAGGGAAAACTACCAAAGTTTTAGCACTTTGCCCTTCTTGTCTGAATCCGTTCTGAACGAATTCAGAACAACAGGATCAAGTTGAAAAAGACCTTGGCTCATGTTAAAGTTATTTGTAAGTTGGATAATAGCAGACTCAAGAATATTTCTATTAACAATGTTGCTAGAGTGAAACAAAACTGAAGCATTATTCCAATCAATACAGTGGGATAACTCTGACAAATGTACAAAAAGGGCACTGGACGACTGTCCCGCTCTAACGGAATATTGATGCTGTTTTACACGCGTGTGCAAATCCTTTTATAGATAATGCCTGAATTATTGGTAGGGCTATTTTTTACTATGATATTTTTCACAATATTGTTATATGAAAATACTACATTAATATCCAAAAGTTTAAATACATTAGCAATGCCTAAAAAGCCCGGGAAAAATGGAAGTACTAAAATATTCTTTGATAAAGTGCGAGTGTTATTATTTACACGATAGAAGGTTCGTTTTGCCTTGTTAAGACAAGATTCCATAAACGCAAGTGGGTAGCACAGATCACTTCTATCAGCAGGAAATATTTAAAGGTCTCAAATTTAGACAGGCTTAATAAGACTTTAATATCTCTTTGTTCGCAAGATCATTTAATATAAGGTGAAGCATAATTTGAATTTATATAGATAAACTAATTAAATTTGTGTAGGAAAAATAACGCCGGGGTTATACGACAATTAAATTCCAGCAAAAATAAACAGCCAGTTATTAATTAATAATAAATAAATAAATAAATATTATTAATAGTTAAAGTATGTATTAATCCCAAATTATTGCCATCGATATGCCAAATGCATGGTCGCCATTGAAGACGCTACACCAATACCATGCAAAGAAGTCAATATTATACACCAGAGATAAGAACTGAACAATCCGAGAAGTGCTTTTAATACCAGAATACACAAGAGAAATTAAAAAGCAATAGTAATGGACATTAATCCTAGATTTTTGCTAGTATACCATTATTAGTCGAGATTTGAATTGGATTATAAACAAATTTACATTCACAATATTTTTATATCAAGCATTTAAATCGTTCATTAGTTTCAATCCAATGAAAATGGGGCCAGCTTTGAGATGAATGCAATCTAAATTGAATTGTAACATGCTTCGATCTAATTCTGGGATTGATACGAGTGGATTTCTAGAGGAGTTACAGAACATCTATTTGCCCATTGTAAACTAGTGAATTTAACCCTACACATGTAAATAAAAATAAAATGTGCTAGTTTCATTACATCATTGAGCTTTAGAAGGTTTAGCACTTTAATTAATAATAACAATAATAATGACAAAGTCGAAAAGAAGGTTTACACAAGCACCTTCATCGTCTTTTACGTCTTTTCACACGCCACATCTGCCTCCTAGACTCTACGTCGAAGCCACCGCTACTCTCCCCCAAACTGATATCGGCAAGATAACTTCGTTCCTCATCATTGCAGAAAGAGATGAAAAATAAAACAGTCGATTAATAGCCTTATTCATCTTAACAACAAAGACCATTTATTTATATATATACATGCACTGTATAACATTCGACCCTTTAAAAGGGGAACGTCGGTAATTAGGTACGTGAAATGTAACCAACTTTTCATGAGGCCCTACGTCGTGGTTTTCAGCCATGCTGTCCTCTTTCATGATTCTTTATTCGAGCTGTCCAGTAGGGTGTCTCAAAATATACTTCAAAACATAAATTTCATTTTCATCCGCATGACTCATGCCCTTGCTTCTATTGAAGTATAGTAATGGTGTCCAAAGTTATTTTTCAATTAATCAATACTGAGAGGTCCCGCAAATCTACCCTATTTTTTAAAAAAGAGAATCAATGGAATATTTCATGAACGAAATAGATAATAATGAAGGGGAGAGAAACGTATGTGTTTTAATCATGTTTTCTATTCAGATCTAATACAATTGCTCAAAATAATGAATATATTTTAATATATATTTCATCGTAAAACTTAAATAAAAAAAGGTAAACAATGTAAGGAACTCGTAACTCTTTAATCATCATTGTAAATCAGTTACTCCCAGATCTTTTTCTTGAGATTGTTTGGTTTTCACAGGAATGGTTGCTGTGTGCTGCTTCACCACCTTCATGAGGAATTATTTTTGAGATTCGTCTTGGTGATGGATGAAATGTACCTTTTAATAAGTGCAATTCCTCTTTCCGCGCAATCATTTATGACTTTTAAGGCGCGCATGCGTTTGAAACCTAAAGCGAAATTTTCGTGTTCCTACCACTCCGTCGGATCCTTGTTAAGAAAAGATGGTTTGTTGTCACTCCCTTTGAAAATTGCTGCAAAAAAGGCTCGCGTTCGTCCATTTACGAATGTATTCAGGCTTGACAGAGGGTCGAAATCTTTCTTTTCAAAGTGCTTATGGTTCTTTTTCCGTCGTGGAAGATCAAGATTTTTTACCATCAGCTTCGTTTCAGCATCAATTCTAGAATCGAAGAATGCAGGTCCTGTGAGTTTCTCGGAAAGGTACCACAAATGCTTTTTAATAGATTTTTCTGCCATTTCTACCACCCTCTGATCTGGATTAAAGTTCAAAGATCTGGGCAGTAACAAGTAGTTCAGAGATGCTCTTTCTTGAATCATGGCTTCATTCCAGTGACGTATATAAATTATGGAAATGAAAGGCACATTTGATATAATCCCTTCTCTTCAGATGAGTTAATGCCATCTGACACTTGAACATTAGAATTTTAAGGCAATAAATTGCCTTTGCCATCTACCTTGCCATGTGGTAAGCCCCAGGACGACGAAAACGGACCGACTTCTCTGTTTTCCCTCCAAGGAACAGAAAGCATAGAACATTTAGTTTTTCATAATTTTCTCTGGGGCGTTTCTTTTTGTCGAAGACTTCTTGGATGTATCTGAGCATCTCCATTTTGTTCTGCTTAAAGTCCTCATCTGTTTCATAACGTTGAGCAGAGATTTCGTCAGTATCGATGTAGTCGGAGTAGTCGTAAAATTCCCATTTGATCTGAAAACGTCTGAAGAGAGGGATATCTGGCCCACTTGATGGACCTAAACAGAGTTGAAATATGTCTTTTAGTATGATACAATCTCGTGGATGTGATGCTTACACGCAAGCCACAGAAGAGATCGGCCGAGTTCCTCCTCGATCTTGATACAAGCACCTGAATCATTTCCGTATTAGCTACTGTAGTGTCAAAACCCAGACCGATTACATAATCCTCAATGCCAATTGACCTGATTTCTTTCATGACCACTTCTGCCACTTCACGACCAGTTCCGTCGGTTGAAACTGGAACACCCAACAATTCCCCACCTTCTCACCAGTCACAGTCACTGCGATACGATCAATTTTACTCTTTCCCTTGACGATGCCCGAAGAAGCTTTCCGTCCCAGGGAAGCACCAGTGGACATGGCCTACTGGCGGGAAACCATTGTGTAGTTCTTCTAGCACACTCTTGTCTATTCTTAATCCGGGCACGATGCACAGTTGCTGGAGATACTACGAGCTCATCTAAATTATGGCCCAGACTTTGGTCTGCTGCAGCAGATGACGAGGTTGCTTGCCATACAGAAAGATTGTCTCGATCCCATGTAGCTATCAGATTTGGGTCCGAAAGGGCGCGAGTTTTAAATTTCTTAGGAATCGGACGAGAGTTAGTTCTTGAATTTGTGTCTCGAGCCACAAATTCGTCGTCATCCTCATCTTCCAAAGAAGATGCCGTCATAGAAGACGTGCTGTCGCTATCCAGCATGCCTTTCTCCGTTAATAAATTCGCCTCTTTTTTTTGCTTTTAATGTACGCTGCTTCATCGCTTCATGTTTTTTTGCGTTTCCTCTTTTGTTTTTCAACATGAACTTTGTCAATCTCCGCAAAACTCGAGGTTATACGGTGTTCGCGTTGAGAGGCCAGACACTTTTTGTCTTCTGGAATGACTGAAGAATCCATAGCTTGTGAAGGGGAAATATCAAACAGTTCATCAAGATCCACCTTGAAGAGATCTTCATTCATGCGATATGAGTCCTGCGATTTGTTTTTACTTCTCTTCAGATTTTCATGTGGTGTTCACCAACTTTTTCAACTTTGTTGCTGCATACTCTATGTCTCCATTGTTACTGGAATGTTGCTTTTGGTCCAGAAAGGAAGAATGGCGCTTATAACCATTTTCAGACTTTGTGGTAGTCTTTTTCAAGGTAGAATGGTGGTGGTAGTAGTGAAGAATCACTTGTTCGTTGGAAGGAAGGCCTGATCCAATGATTTCATCAACTGGACATTTATCAATGAGCCACAGTCTCGCCTTCTGACTTGTAACAGCCATTTCACAACTGAAAGTACCAATCAATCAATCAAAAATCATATCAATCTGCCAATCAAAAAATCATAGATCAAAAGATATCAATCAAAGTTAGATCTCTTACTTAAAAAACATTGAACAATACAGATTTTAATGGGTCCAATTAATTTTAGTTCAGAAAAATAATTGTAAAAGTATACTATGATATTTTAAAGAAGTGTAGAAAATATTGAATAAAATGAAGATAAAAATAACGGTGTTAATTAGTAATAACATTAATATACATTGTTTAGTATTTATGCATTTATAATAGAGTATTGTAGTAACTGATATTAACAACATACACTCTGTTAGGTTTGAAAGAAAAGTTACCGTAACTTAATTCGCACGTGCTACTCGCACAATAGAAGGAATCACAATGAAGTGCGCATCAAAGTTGAAATTTGCGGGACTTCTAAAATCCTTCCGATTTTCCTAGAATTTGGCCTAGCGAGTTACTTCGGGAAAAGGAACAGATATTTAAATCGTAGTCCTAAAAGAGTGAAAATCAATATTTATGAGACAACCTACTGTACAGTCTGTGCTTTTGACTGGATCCTGTCGAACTGGGATATAAAGGAAGATTCTTTCACCAACACGGTGACAGTACTGTAGATGCGGTGATGGCTGTGAAAATCCTCACACACACACACACACACACACACACACCACACACAGGATAAAATGATTCGATCGCTGGAACATAATTAAATACACATTACTGTATAAATGGAAAAATAAGTAAAGTGTAAAACAACGTCAGCGAGTAATTAGCTTCTAAACAATTATATGGCAACCTCCTATAAACGTGTTATCACGAAAATAAAAATCTGGACTTTAGCTGAACTGCAAGAATAGGTCATTCAGGATTCATTAAACGAAGTAAAAGGACATAGCTTAACAACGGATCTACAAATCGGTGAGTGAATCTCTTCTTAAAAAGTCGCACATAACGTTATAACATACTGTAGATGATCAGAGTGAGGGACGTTAATATAGGAGTGTTATGAAAGGTATTAGATTTATTAACTGGCCCCATGAGAGAACTTTTCATTGGTGTATCTTCGAGTTAAGCTTTCTAATATGGTTTTAGGAAAATAAGCTTATGACAGCGTTGAGTGTTAGCAGCAAATTATCAGTAATCTCTCGCTCGGTGATTTTATGTATCAGCGTTTCCCCTTACCCTATTGGCCCTGAAATCCTTAAATATTCGATATTTTAATAAACATAAGTTCCACTCGACGCGGTACAAGGGATATTCCTTAAAGTTCGACCTGTGAAAAGGTTGGCTGTAAAACCCCGTCCCCGATACTAGTTTAACTGCTACAATCTTGGTATACTTACCATTTAACCGCATTCACTAAATAAAACCCTACATGCGACCTACATTCACACCTATAAACTGCTGCAGCACTAATAACATGGAGTAGTTGAAGAAAAACTACAGTATTAACTAATTAATCAGCTAAGTCGTCCTCGAGGATGGATGAAAAATGTAAAGTTCCTTTGGCTTTGGACAGTCCAGCCTAAGGATCCACCTTGGAAAAACTGCAAAGTTAGTATACCTTTTCAAAACTTTCATTCATCATTAGAGCTCGGATATACTCTACGTTTACACTTGTAATGTAATTTAGATATATATATATATATATATATATAATATATATATATATGTATAAGTTTTAACTCCAGAACTCTCTCCTTGGGTCAGCAAATTAAGCTAACACGACCATATGTCCTTAATTGTTTCCTAGAAAGGAAATATTTGTTTTATAACAAATTCGTGGAATAAAAAATGAAATTGATTATTGGTGCCTTATAAATAATAAATACGTTCTACAAATCTTTGTTCATTTTAGACCAGTGGTTATTATGAATTTAGCTAGGGTTTTAAAAAAGACTATCACCTCAAGCCCTCAACCTTATTTGTTTTCGGGAAATAAAATATTTTACATCAAATCAGCAGGATAAAACTTTAATTTACAGTAATTATTGGCACATTATAAATAATAAGTATGCTCTACAAATGTTTAATTCGCTTTAGGACAGTGACTATTATGATTTCAATTAATGTTTAAAAAAGGCTAACATAGATGTCTTAATTTGATACTATAATTAATAGAGCTATAAGTAAATTATATAACCATGTCTTATTGAAAATAAACAGCAACGTTCATCACCATTCTTTATGGCTTACCTATGCTGCAGCGATTAATTAGCAGCTTTCACGTTTTAGCTTTTTTATTCATATACTGAATTAATACAGCGATTTTTTTTTTAAATTCGTTTTATTTGAGTCCGTAGTTGAATTCACTTTGGTTTAAATCAACCCCTATGCCCTGTTATTATCCTAATTTCCACACCCACACACACATACCACACACACACACACACGCGATTACCACGTCAATTATCTTACAGAAATGAAGGGTCCAAACATCTGCTACATGCACTATCCCTCTTCTAATTATTTCAGCGCGATGGAGAACTACGCTGTTGAATGCAGTTTCATAGTCACCGACTCGCAGACCTTAGGGCCCACCGCTCGTCCCCATATTGGCGGCTCGTTTTCAGAAACGTATTCATTTAATTAGAAAGGCAATGCCATTTTTAGTCAGTTTCATATATGTTTAGTTAGTTAAGCAGCTCCGCTCACAATACCATTGTAATCGGGCTTTCCAGGAATTACATCACACTCTCCAACGTTGAAGTGGATACCAGTGGATATACACGAAACCTGGCCTTAATCGATGCAGTTGAGTAGTATGAATATAGAAGGAGGCCTCTACGTGCTGCAGAATTCGAGGATGGATACGAATTTACAGAGAAGGATCTGGTGCTGATTGATGCTATAGAAGAGGGGGAATACTCGAAGCAACTCCTACGAGGATCTATCATCCCCCCCACCAGTTGTGCCCCATATTGTCGTTGATGAATGGGGGTGGGACGAGCCCGATGTTCCCTCATATGCGGAGATTGATGTGGTGAACATTGCATCGGATTCAGAACCTACTCCAGATTACCCCCTCAATGATGGGGTACCCCTCCACACCAATCCTCCAGCGCTTCAGCCCTCGTGAGTAACTTTTTATATTTGCGGGAATAAATAATAATAACCACAGTAGTCTTTACGAAGCATGACGGGAAGTCGCAAATGTTAATATAAAAAAAAATACTTCGGTTATGGCTTAGCTGAAAGAAGGAATAAATTGCGGTGGTAATCAAAGGTACCCTACTACGAAGAACTGAGAGCTGAGCCCCTATACTGGATATGGAGACGATCACTAAACACGGGAGAAATACCGGGCATCCTGAAGAGCGCGAACATAGTCCCAATATATAAAGGAGGAGATCGATCCGAGGCGAAAAACTATAGGCCAGTGTCGCTTACATCTCATCTCACTAAAATATATGAAAGAATAGTTAGAGAGAAAATTTATGACTTTTTGGAAACTTGGGAAAAAATTCAATGATAACCAACATGGGTTTCGGTCAGGCATATCATGCCTATCACAACTAATGGAACACTACAACATTATTGATGCACTTGAAAGTAATGAAAACTATGATGTACTCTACAGAGACTTTGCTAAAGCGTTCGAAAAGTGTGACCATGGAATCATAATACATAAACAGAAATATATGGGAACAACAGGAAGAGTAGGGAAATGGATATATAATTTCCTTAGTGAGCGGCGGCAAGTCGTTACAGTACAAGGAGTATCTTCATCAGAATCAGAGGTCCTCCACTCAGTACCACAAGGAACAGTATTAGCTCCACCACACTTCATAATCATGCTAACTGACATAGATGAGGACGTTACCAGAGACAGCACAGTAACATTCTTTGCCGATGACACAAAGATCAGTAGAAATATAAGAAACCCAGAAGATATAGAATCTCTACAAACCGACATAAACACAAACTACAAGTGGACGGAAGACAACAATATGAAGTTTAACACCGGAAATTTCAGGTCTTACGGTACGGAAAAAGAGAAGACCTAAAAACCATGGATATTATATCCAAAATGGACAGGAAATTCAGAGAAATTCCAAAGCAAAAGATTTATGGGTTGTAATAATGACTGATACGAAATTTGAAACACAAAATAAGATAGCAGTAAACAGAGCAAGAGAAGAGAAGAGCAAGAGAAGGGAGAAGAGAGAGATACACCATTATTTACGCTTGGAAAATAATGGAGAAACTAGTCTCAAATCTTACTCTGAACCCTATAACTCCCCAAACAACGGTGGAAAGTAGGAATGGTAGACTTTGTCGTATTCCCAAATTAAAGGCGAGACAGGGAACATCCTTAACACTGAAAGAAAATAGTTTTGTGGTGAGAGGACCAAAACTCTTTAATCAGCTGCCCAAAGACCTAAGAAACAGGAAGGGAGTTGCAGTGGACATCTTCAAAAGAAGACTAGACGCTTGGCTCAGAACAATTCCTGATGAACCTGGCGTACCTGGCTATGTGAGGTGGAGAGCACAATAAACCAACTCACTACTTCACCAGGCCAACTCGAGAGGAGGGGCGACAAGCTTGACCTTCGCAAAATGAGGAATTATCACGCGTAACCTTTGTAAGGTTGTAAGGTAAGGTAAGGTAAGGTGTATATGTATATATATATATATATATTTATTTATTTATTCGCGTGGTTCTTATTTTTCGAAGCAGCAAATTTCATCCCCTCAATATATTCCATTTGGTCAAAAAAATCTCGAGTAAATATAAATATTCTAATTGGTAACTCTCAATGACTCAAGTTTAGTTAATTATTGAACCATAAATATACGAGTTTTTATTAGCGTTCAAATATAAGGGTAAACAGTCGCATTTAAAGAACAGCATAAGCCAAAATAGACATTAACAACGGATTAATTAAAAACTTAACTAAGCATATATTTCATTTTATGACTGAAAGCAAAATAGATTTGGACTGGTAGGAATGGAAGCTTACATATGAGGCACCGTTAAATTTGACTGATTTTGCTCCCCAAATTTTGTACGTTTAATTTTTCCTATATATACGAGAGCCACTCAATATATTTTGTCCCACTTTTTTTTCTTTCCAAGTTTCCTTGTTAGTTCTAGAAATTTTGTACACAAGTAGTTACATACCTTTTTTATAAGTTTTTATTTTTCGACATAGTCTCCATCCTTTTCTATGGCTTTCCTCCACCTCGAAACAAGGGCTTTTATTCCTTGCTGGTAAAAGTCCGCTGTGTTCCGCTGGAGCACCTCTCAACCTCCTCAACAACCTCATCGTCACTCTGAAACTTTCTTCTACGAATAGCAAAAGGGTGGGACAAAATATATTGAGTTCCCCTAGTATATACACACCAGGGGGACCCAATATATTTTGTCCCACCCTTTTTTGAGGTAAATAATAGGCCATGGGGCTCAAATGTCTTTTGGGCCGTAAATTTTAACTTTTTCCACTTCACATAACCGAAATTTTCCAGTTTGAACATTCTCTCCTTGTATAAAACCGTTTTCAAACGCCCTTGTATAAAATCGATGGTTAACGCAGTTTCGAAAAAGGCGTCTGACAGTGATGTACGTCGTAAGAGAGCTGTTATCGAGTTCTTAACCACAGAAAAGGAAACAGGTGGAAATATTCACAAGCGTCTAAAAAACGTTTACGGAGATGCTGTTGTTGATCGAAGCACAGTTGGATGCTGAACGTGTGAGATCATCGGAGAGAGGGAGAGCCAGCCTCGATGATGAGGCACGCAGCGGTCGCCCGGCATCAGCTGTCACATCTCACACTGTGCAATGTGCTAACAGCATCATTCGATCAAATCTGCGCGTCACGTACAAGAAGCTATCACTGGAGCTAGGAATTAGTGAAGGAAGTGTGAATACGATAATTCAGCAACTGGGATACTCAAAAGTGTGTTCACGGTTTGTTCCTCAAGAACTGACTAAAGATCACAAAGCTTAAAGAAAAGAAATTGATTCTGAGTCGTTGGTCGATACGAGACAGAAGGGGATGACTTCCTTTCACGAACTGTGACTGGGGATGAGACTTGGGTACACCACTTTGAACCTGAAACAAAACGCCAGTCCATGGAGTGGCATCACACAGACTCGCCACGCAAGAAAAAGTTCAAAATGGTTCCCTCTGCAAGAAAGGTTATACCACCATCTTCTGGGACATGAAAGGGGTGATTCTGGTGGACATTATGAAGAATGGACAAACAATCAACTCAGAGGCATATATTGTTACCCTACAGAGACTCCAGAGACGTATAAAGTGAGTTCGACCGGAGAAAAAACTGGAAGACGTCCTTCTTTTGCACGATAACGCAAGACCACACAACAGCTTGCAAACAAGAAAGCCCATCGCAAAAATGCGCTTGACTATGTTATCCCACCCTCCATACAGCCCGGATCTGGCACCTTCAGACTTCCATTTGTTTGGTCCAATGAAAGATGCTCTTCGAGGAAGAAAGTTTCAGAGTGACGATGAGGTTGTTGTGGAGGTTAAGAGGTGGTTCCAGCGGAACCCAGCGGACTTTTACCAACAAGGAATAAAGGCCCTTGTTTCGAGGTGGAGGAAAGCCGTAGAAAAGGATGGAGACTGTGTGGAAAAATAAAAACTTGCAAAAAAGCTATGTAACTACTTGTGTACAAAATTTTTGGAACTTACAAGGAAACTTGGAAAAAAAAAAAAGTGGGACAAACTATAGTGAGTGGCACTCTTATATACAGCCAACGTAACATCTAACCCTGTCGTGACAGCATCCATCATGGAGACAATACGGTTTCTGCAGTTGAGCAGCCGGTAAGCGATGTTGAGAGCGAGCAAACGATGGCTGGACGCGCCGATGGTTCAGCAAATTAGTCGGTGGCGACGAAATAGCCAGGCTGCGCATCTGTAGAAAATTCGGCCTCAACATCTCTCCCTCCACGTGCACAGTGAGTTGCTGTAATATCTTCAGCAATGGTCGCACAGCCTCTATTTCGGCAATAGTGATTTAAGAATGTTGTTTGTTTATCAATAATAATAACTATATACTTCATTTTTAATAAGGTTCCTGTAGTGGCTAAAGTTTACCATGTAAAATCAGGAAAAACAGCGTAAATACACAATTATTCATACCACTGTGAAGCTGCTATATTTATTATTAATAATAATTAATAAAGATTATCCAGTTCAGACAGTGATATGCGTGTGAAAGCATTATTATTATACCGGCTGAGAGTAGAAATATTAACCGTATATATATCATTGCCTGGAAGAAGCGGAAATTAGTGGAAAGCGACTCCGACAGCCTGGACGATTTCGTGGTTGAGCACACACAAAAAAAGAAGGAAAAGCTTACGCCAATGTATGATGTTACAAAAGTAATAATTATCATGTTTATCATATATATATATATATATATATATATATATATATATAAAACCATGTCATGAGATATTTTAGCGCACACACACACACGCACGCACACACACGTGGCGAGAGAGAGAAACATGGAGACTTGACTGATTATTTGCTTCACAGCATAGTCTCTAAACATTATTAACGCTGTTATTATCCATATTATAATAAAAATAATAATAAAAATATTCGCGCCAGGGGTCTCAGAAGCTGTAAAATAAGACGCTACACGACAGGATTCACAGACGATGAAGATGACTGGTGGATATAGAAAATTATCGCTTAGGATCCCCAGATATCCATTTGAGTGTTTTGAAGGTGGTGTTTGCGAAGATCATGATTCTTGAGATGTAATTATTTGAAACATTGTTGTTGCTCAGTAATAATAATCTCACACCTTGTATAATTTACGTTTTTTAAGTACAGAACGGTGTACTTCGTTATAGCTTAACTGAGGGTAAATTATATTGTAATATATAAGATTATGCAATGCTCCAATATACAAGGTGTCCGAGAATTATCTGTACAATATTTGGCTGTTATTAAAAGTCAACCATGAAGTGTAGAAATTCCAGTGTTGTCCCATTTTACAGAGAATCTCATTAAGTTTTTTCTGATACCAACTTTGACAAGTTTTTTAGAAATTCCAGTGTGTCCGAACATTATCTGTACAATTTCATCTTTTAATAAAATTCTTGATAAAACACGTAAAATTCTTAAACAAGATTATTTAGAATCTGTATTTTCAAAAGTTTCTTTTATTAAAGTAACGTTGTTACAAACATTCGATATGTGCACCATCAGTGATTCGCAAAACATCCAATCGATACTCCAAATGTTGCCATGTACGCTGCAGCATATCCACATCAATTCGCTCAATAGCAGCTGTGATTCTTGCTTTTAAATCATCAATGTCTGTCACCCGCGTACATTTCTAAAAATCTTGTCAAAACGTGTATCAGAAAAAACTTAATGAGATTCTCTGTAAAATGGGACAACACTGGAATTTCTACACTTCATGGTTGACTTTTAATAACAGCCAAAAATTGTACAGATAATTCTCAGACACCCTGTATATACATGTCTCGATCGGCTACTAAAACTCGGCGAAGTGTATTCGCAGAAACACGTTATTCTTTTTATTGCTACAAAAACTAAGGTTATATAATTTTCTCCTAAACGTTGTAATCAGACGGGTAATATCAGGTTTAAAATGAGAGGCGATGTAATTAAGGGAGTACATCGAGAGTTTAAGTATTTCAGTCAAACCAACTACTTAATCTATAGAATTCATGGTACGAGAACAGCTGTCTGTAACTCCACTTAACTTCATCATTACTGTATTAATTTTGTGGAGTGGAGTATATATAAATATGTGAACTGTCATTGTTTTATTAATATTTGTCATATGGGCCAATAATCCTTTTCATATTCATATATAGATATATATATATATATATATATATATATATATATATATATTATATATATATACATATATATAAATATATATATATGTGTGTGTGTGTGTATATACTGTATATCTATTAGGATTTGTCAAGTCGAACCAAATCGCACCAAACAAATGAAATCGAGACGATGCTCGATTCGTCTGTACACATGTAGATTATAAGGCGTGTATATATATATATATATATATATATATATATATCAAACTGGGGTACAGGTACTAAGAACGTTCAAGAGAAGGGACAGGACAGTAATGATTCTCCTGCTAAAAACACTCATTATACCAAAACTTGAATACTGCTCAGTTTTGACGTCCCCATATAAAAAAGGAAGAAACTATTAAACTAGAAGAAACGCAGAGGCATTTCATAGCCAAGATTGATGGCTGCAAAGAACTCAACTACTGGGAAAGACTATGTAAACTAAATCTGTACTCCTTGGAAAGAAGAAGAGAGGTACACCATAATCTACATATGGAAAATGATCGAAAAACTGGTACCAAACCTAAAACTAAACCCAATTACCATTCAAACAACACTGGAAAATAGGAAAGGCAGAATGTGTAGCTTTCCCAAATTAAAGACCCGACAAGGGACCTCCTCAACTCTGAAGGAAAATAGCTTGGTTGTCAGGGGGCCAAGACTTTTCAACCAGCTTCCAAAGGACCTCAGAAACGTAACTGGGGTCAAAGTTGAAGTCTTCAAGAGAAGACTGGATGCCTGGCTCAAGACGGTACCAGATGAGCCGGGTGTGCCTGGCTATGTACGGTGGAGAGCGCAAGAAAGCAACTCGCTCCTCCACCAAGCCAGACGTAGAGGCGGGGCCACCAGCTTGACCTCCGTGTGAAGAGAGACCAACTTATATGTTGAGCACAGACCGTGCATGGAACAAGGAACTCTTCTGGGAAAATTAAATCCACTATAGTCCGAATAAGTAATGGTAAATGACAAATACCACAGTTTTTCTTTTTCATGATGCTAGCCCGACGTGGGCAACGGGTCTCTCACAAAGAGGTCCCATAAATATAGCTTCCCTCACCAGCTATCTGCAAAGCAGACAGGATCCAGCTTTGGGACATGGATCTAGGGTTTAAAGCAAGCCTAGTCCCACTACATTTAGAACCTCTATATAAGTAAGACTCGTTGCATTCACGTCGGATTGAATAAATCAAAGAAAAGGGGTAACTATTTTATTTTTAGCCAAAAAAACCCGGTTGAGGTTTAAGTTTTGTTTTTTTTTGCTAAAAAATACAATAGTTACCCCTTTTCTTTGATTTATTCAATCCGACGTGAACGAAACGAGTCTTTTACTTATACAGAGGTTCTGAATGTAGTGGGACTAGGCTTGCTTTAAACACTAGATCCATGTCCCAAAGCTGGATCCTGTCTGCTTTGCAGATAGCTGGTGAGGGAAGCTATATTTATGGGACCTCTTTGCGAGTGACCCGTTGCCCACGTCGGGCTAGCATCATGAAAAAAAAAACTATTGTATTTGGCATTTACCATTACTTATTCGGACTCTTGTGGATTTAATTTTCCCAGAAGAGTTCCTTGTTCCATGCACGGTCTGTGTTTAACATATAAGTTTCTCAGGGGACCATTCTGAGTTTGTGTATATTAAACGGACGTGTTACATGCCTTGAAAAGTGGACGCTCAATGTCCCGGTTGATGTTTAAGTTTTGTTTTTTTGGCTAAAAATACAATAGTTACCCCTTTTTCTTTGATTTATTCAATCCGATGTGAATGCAACGAGTCTTTTACTTATATAGAGGTTCTGAATGTAGTGGGACTAGGCTTGCTTTAAACCCTAGATCCATGTCCCAAAGCTGGATCCTGTCTGCTTTGCAGATAGCTGGTGAGGGAAGCTATATTTATGGGACCTCTTTGCGAGAGACCCGTTGCCCACGTCGGGCTAGCATCATGAAAAAGAAAAACTATGGTATTTGGCATTTACCGTTACTTATTCGGACTATAGTGGATTTAATTTTCCCAGAAGAGTTCCTTGTTCATGCACGGTCTGTGTTTAACATATAAGTTTTCTCAGGCGACCATTCTGAGTTTGTGTATATATATGTATAATATATATACATATAAGCAAACAACCACAGGGAAAAAGAAACACGAAGTCCGAGCGCTTTCGTGATATATTCACATTATCAAGGAGAAAAATGTGAATATATCACGAAAGCGCTCGGACTTCGTGTTTCCTTTTCCCTGTGGTTGTTTGCTTATTAATAAGATCATGTTATTCTGAGATTTTAGTGCATATATATATATATATATATATATATATATATATATATAAATAAAACCTATTCATGAAAGAGTCTGTGTGTGTGGCGACAAATTTATTGCAAGAACCTAAACTCATGGAGATAATTATCCACGAATTTCGTACGATATTGTGAAGGTTAAAGAAGCGTCGCTGATGTTTGTGTATATTTTAAGTTGAACTGAAAAATTACAAGATACCAAGTTTCCAAAACAGTTGAAAGCGTCAATATATATATATATATATATATATATTATATACACATATACACCTATAATGAGGTGAGTGTCCCCATATTTAAATAGTTATAATGTTAAACACTTAGCCCCTTATTTGTATAATGCCTATACCGTCCAGGGGTTTGCCGTATCCTTTTAGAGGCTCAATTTGTGAAGAATCGTGTTACAAATATATTTGACTCCTCCGCTCCGCATTTTTAAACCCGCTTCACTCGCGTACAAATTCTTATCTACTTTTTTGGACCTTAGTCTCTCTATACAAATATATTAAAACAAATTTTACTTGGCATCCAGATAACGAGCTGAGCAGATTGTGTGCACACTTGCCCTCTTCCTCTTAAAACATTTAAAAGTACATTTAAACTAAATTCTTATAAACGTTTTAAATAATAAAGAGGGTGGCTAACTCTGTTAAACGGGGTGTGAAACTTACTCTCTTCTCCTTAATTCATTTTTAAAAACACAATTAAAAATAGAATCTTATAAACGACTTAAATAATAATAAAAGAGAATAGTTAAAAAATTGATGAGTGGGACCGCCAAATTGCTATTCAAATGAAACTATTTGAAAGCCAATTACTGCATATATATATATATGTTAAACACAGACCGTGCATGGAACAAGGAACTCTTCTGGGAAAATTAAATCCACTATAGTCCGAATAAGTAATGGTAAATGACAAATACCATAGTTTTTTTCCTTTTTCATGATTTTAGCCCGACGTGGCAACGGGTCTCTCGCAAAGAGATCCCATAAATATAGCTTCCCTCACCAGCTATCTGCAAAGCAGACAGGATCCAGCTTTGGGACGTGGATCTAGGGTTTAAAGCAAGCCTAGATCCCTACACTCAGAACCTCTATATAAGTAAAAGACTCGTTGCATTCACGTCGTGTTGAATAAATCAAAGAAAAAGGGGGTAACTATTGTATTTTTAGCCAAAAAAAACAAAACTTAAACCTCAACCGGGACATTGAGCGTCCACTTTTCAAGGCACGAAACACGTCCGTTTAGTATACACAAACTCAGAATGGTTCCCTGAGAACATTATATGTTCCATGCACGGTCTGTGTTTAACATATAATGTTCTCAGGGAACCATTCTGAGTTTGTGTATACTAAACGGACGTGTTTCGTGCCTTGAAAAGTGGACGCTCAATGTCCCGGTTGAGGTTTAAGTTTTGGTTTTTTTGGCTAAAAATACAATAGTTACCCCTTTTTCTTTGATTTATTCAACACGACGTGAATGCAACGAGTCTTTTACTTATATAGAGGTTCTGAGTGTAGGGATCTAGGCTTGCTTTAAACCCTAGATCCACGTCCCAAAGCTGGATCCTGTCTGCTTTGCAGATAGCTGGTGAGGGAAGCTATATTTATGGGATCTCTTTGCGAGAGACCCGTTGCCCACGTCGGGCTAAAATCATGAAAAAGGAAAAAAACTATGGTATTTGTCATTTACCATTACTTATTCGGACTATAGTGGATTTAATTTTCCCAGAAGAGTTCCTTGTTCCATGCACGGTCTGTGTTTAACATATAATGTTCTCAGGGAACCATTCTGAGTTTGTGTATATATATATATATATATATATATATACACCTTTGACCTTTGACTTAAATAGTATAATGGTTAATCACCTGTTTTTAGTATACTAATATGAAAGCAAGATTTATTTATTTTAATATTATTAAAAAGGACAAAACTATATTAAAAAAGTAGGATAACTCAAAGCATCTGCAAAATATGAATTTATATATATATATATATATATATATTATATATATATATATATATATATATATATATATATATATATCAGAGAAATAGAATATTCAACATTTTTAGTTCTAAGATGATTAAAAACTTAGTATTTGTCAGCTTGAACGATTCGAAGAAAGGCAATAAATTGTTTTACATAACTTCAGGTATTATAGTTTTTTATATACATCTCCGTCTATGAAACATTGTTTTATCTTTAAACGACGATCCCTATAATGCTAAAGGGAGAAATTAAATAAAATAAATAGTGCAGTCTGGCAATTATTCTACACCAAAAAGTCTTTTAAAATATCTGTCACTATATTCATCAAAAAAAGATACGAGTTAATTCTGTGATTTTATTTTATAATTTATCGAAAGAACACTTGGAAAAAAGCAGGAATTTATTTCTCATATTTAGGGTCAGAGATTGTATTCAGAGCGGTAAAGAGAGAGAGAGAGAGAGAGAGAGAGAATAGAGAGTGGGTCTACTATTTTATATGTCACGGTGAGAGAGAGAGAGAGAGAGAGAGAGAGGAGAGAACGAGAGGGGGAAAGTTTATAGGATGAGTATAAACATGCATATTTAATTAAACTCCCCATTAAATAAAATTCCATCATAACATTACTATGGGTTATTTGCTCGATTAAAAGTATTTTTTCCTATATTTTAGATTAAGATGTCGCGGAATATTTATGCGCTTCTATGTTTTTAAAATGTTTATTGCTATATTTTTACTTTGAAATGAATTTTTACGTTTACACACGTATTAGGTCTGTAAAATAATAATAATAATAATATTATTATTATTATTATTATTATTATTATTAATGTGTCATTTAGGGTTCCTGTCTAATTATGATAAATCGGTCAGAGATGGTAGCCCGAAAGTTAACCCTTTAATGCCGGCTGTATGACCCGGATATATGAAAACTTCAAACTGTGATTGACCTTTTATTTTTTCCTTATTATGCCTGAATTAATATGGTTTTTACTCTAAATAATTATTGTCCTAGAAATGATTATGTTTATGACCAGTTTTTAGTATACTAATATGAAGGCAAGATTTATTTATTTAAATATCTTAAAAAGGACAAAACTATATTAAAAAAAAGTTGGGTGAACTCAAAGCATCTGAAAAATATGAATTGAGATAATTAATTTTACATTAAATAACTCATATAAAGTGATGAATTATGAAAATGTACAACTCGAACTAATTTATAGCAATTAGAATGTATGTCCCCGAAATGAGAACGTTGGTATGAAAGGGTTAATGCAGCTGATGTGTGTTTCCTTACAAAGTATCGGCCCGAATTAAATTTCATTTTGACACTGTATCGTTTGGTGTAAAATGAGGAATACCACGCTCGTTTGTGTGTTTTTACATTAGAGTGTTAAATTAGCGCGCATCTGTTTATGCTTTACTGTTTTGGCGGATATCTTGTGAGAAGCTAATGTCACACTTTGATGATACAAGCATATATTTTCGAGTTACATGAGTGGTTTTAGGGGACTCAGGCAGTTTTGTCAAACCAAATTTAGTGTTAAATTAAGACGCGTCTGTGTTTTCAATTAAATCTCTCACGTCCTGCTTTGACTATCTCGAATTAAATTTGATGGAAATAACTTTATTAATTCCATAAAATATTTATTTAATTAATATATTTTCCTCCGATTTCTTCTGCTCTATTATTTTTGTTGCGTATATATAAGCGTATATTTTTTATTCTTAGTATGTGAACTGGTATTTCGCATTATAAACTGCTTTTTAGCTCGTTCTATAGCCGATGAATGTGTGACAAAATAAGCTATTGTTTTTCTAAATGTCGTTTTACGCTAGAGTGAAGACGGAAAGATATGCGAAGTAGTCGTGTTTCTTCCTTAAAAGATTGCCTTTAGTGGATTTAATTTCCCCAGAAGAGTTCCATGCACGGTCTGTGTGCATCATGAATAAACCTCAGGGGACCATTCTATATATAAAGGGTGATCCAGAGAAATGGGACCCAAAGAAACCCTGTAACTCTTAAAGTATAAGTCCTTTATAAAATTATACGCATCATTCGAAAGAGGATAGTTACAAGTTTGTACAGGATTGTATAGGTTTTGACAATACAAGACAAGATAAGATACAAAACAAAATAAAAGTGTTAGTTAAAACTAACCCTTCAAGATGACTGCATTGACTGTGGAACAGCTGCGTTTTCATAACTGAGCAATATTATGATCATGGAAGAAGTGTAGTTTCAGCTCAAAGATCTTTCAAGACAAATTTTCAGATGTCAAAATCACCTTCTAAGAGCTGAAACTACACTTCTTCCATGCTCATAATATTGCTCAGTTATGAATTGCAGCTGTTCCACAGTCCATGCAGTCATCTTGAAGGGTTAGTTTTAACTAACACTTTATTTTGTTTTGTATCTTATCTTGTCTTGTATTGTCAAAACCTATACAATCCTGTACAAACTTGTAACTATCCTCTTTCGAATGATGCATATAATTTATAAAAGGACTTATACTTTAAGAGTTACAGGGTTTCTTTTGGGTCCCATTTCTCTGGATCACCTTTATATACAGAGGGTGATCAAATTATTAGAGCCACTCCTTGAAAAACACATTTTCATTATAATATGGTGTTTTTATTTTAAATAATAACCTTTTAAGTATGCAGCCAGTATTCCAAATTGTTACCACATGTAGTGTTCTCTACCTGATAACAGAAACTGGGCATAGGGGTTAATTTGAGGAGTAGGGGGAGGGAGTATGGAAAAGTGGGTTCAGTAGTGTTTCAGCTCTGAACGTGGAAGGTTGTGTCAAGTGGTCAGGTGCGTTAATTGTATATTAAGTTATTGATAAGTTTATTATATTTAAACCATTGTACAGTGCTTACAAGAAGTCTCGCGCCTCTGTCTCGTCCCAAGCTAGTCTGTTAGGTATAAAATGGGCGGTCCTTATGGAAGCGGAGGTGTGTTTCGGATTGGTGCACATAATTGCTCTACTACCCCATCAATGACGTCCACATTATCATTGTGTTAATCACTCTATCTATTTATATAGAGACATACTGTATATAGGTATATATAGAGTATGCAGGGGATAACGTGTCTCAGTCCTAGCTATGGTAGTTGTCTTACAATTAACAGTCTCAAGTGCAGTTATTTTAACACCTCCACATAAACTACCCTGGACTAAAATAACATACGTGAAGCCCTTACCCACAAACCATTTAAGAGGTGTGTTTTAAAGCTCTCTGTGTGTCTCTCTGTGTGTCCCTCTGTGTGTCTCTCTGTCTCTGTGTGTTTCTCTGTGTGTCTCTCTGTCTCTCTGTGTGTGTCTCTGTGTGTCTCGTCTCTGTGTGTGTCTCTGTGTGTGTCTCTCTGTCTCTGTCTCTCTGTGTGTCTCTCTGTGTAAATGCAAAGAGATGCACATCGGCTATGCCAATCCCAAGTCGGACTACTCATTGTTGGGTAGTAATATCGAGGCGACTGATTTGGAAAAGGACTTGGGTGTGCTAATTAACAGCGACCTTAAATTTACCAAACTGAGCGTAGAGGTTGAAAAGAAAGCCCAGAAGCTGTAAGGTTATATCAGGAGGCAATTTCAGTTTCGGAAACAAGGAGATTGTGCTCTCTCTGTACAATTCTCTGGTTCGGCCGCACCTGGAATATGCTGTGCAGTCTTGGTCGCCCACCCTCAGGAAAGATATTGAGAGGCTGGAGCGAGTGCAGGCGAGGGCCACAAAATTAATCCCTTCCGTTAGGCATTTGGGCTACAATCGACGGTTACGCGCCCTGAACTTGTTTTCGCTGGAAACTCGGAGGCTGCGCGGTCAACTGATCGAGGTTTTCAAGTTCTTACGCGGATTCAACGATGTCGATTTTAGAAGCATGCTTAGTTTAAATGATAACCCAACTCGCAACAATGGTTGGAAGTTGGATTTGAAGCGGTTTAGGACTAGTGTGTGTGTGAATTACTTTACCTATAAGATCTGTGACACGTGAAACAGTTTACCTTCAGAAATTGTGAACAGTTCCTCTGTGGATCATTTTAAGAAAAGGTAGACCAAATCTTGCACACTATTTGAGAGTGTAAAAAATTTTCCCTGGCATCCGTTGCCATTGGTACCTCCTCGGTATGGGCCGCAAGGTCTTTTGAGGTACTTCTTTTCCTTGTAACTCCATGTAACTCTCTCTCTCTCTCTCTCTCTCTCTCTCTCTCTCTCTCTCTCTCTCTCTCTTTTTGCGAGCTACGGGCGCTCTTAGCATCAGGATACCAGGATATCGTTCCTATCACCGAGTCCTGGATTCATACTGATCGTAGGGACTACGTTGGGGAGTTCGAAATTCCCGGGTATAGAATGTTTCGCAAAGACCGCACCCGTGGGGAGGGGGGGGGGTACTAATATACATCAGAGACACGTTGAGTCCGGTTGACTGCCAGTTCCAGTCGGAAAGGGAGCTGCTTGGCGTCGATCTGAACGTGGGAGGGACGAGCTATAGGTTAATCTTGGTGTACAGACCTCCGCATCTCCTCCTCGAGGAGGATACAGCCCTGTACACCGAACTCAGAAGCCTGCTAGGGGATAGGGTGTGTGTAGTTTTAGGAGACTTCAACTGTCGCGGCATAAAGTGGGAAAACAGGACTGCTGATGCTGAAGGGAGGAGGCTAGTTGACTTTGCTGATGAGAACTTCCTCACTCAGTGGGCCAACGAGCTTACACGAGGCGGAAGCGTTCTAGACTTAGTATTCACGACCGAAGACAACCTCGTCACTGGCCTCACCTTTGAATAATCGTTGGGTGGGAGTGATCACGGTCTTATTAGGTTCCGTGTGTGCGTCCCTCGGGACGGTTACGCGCCCTGAACTTGTTTTCGCGAAGGCCAATCGTTCCCATGAGAACACTGAAGCGTATGTCCGCCTGTGTAGGGAAGTGAAGGCGAAGGTTAGACTAGCGAAACGTAACGAAGAACTACGGGTGGCAAGTCTATGTAAGGGGAACCCTAAGGAGTTCTTCAGTTATGTTAATAGTAGAAAGCCCATTAGAAGCATGATAGGGCCGTAAAAGGACCGAAGCGGCGTTCTGCGGACCTCCGACGCGGACATCGCCAATGTGCTTAATGAGTACTTTGCGGGAGTGTTCACCAAGGAGGATACCCGCATCATCCCCGAGCCAGGCGTGAGGCACGAAGGTGCTGGCTTGAATAATGTTCGATGTACCGCGACAGTCGATGCCGATAGAATAGACAAACTGAGCTCGTTTAAGGCTACTGGGCCAGACCAGTTTCTCCCCAGAGTGTTGCGGGAGGTGCGCGACCAGGTGGCTCCCCACTTGGCTACAGTCTTCAACAAATCGTTGGAGACGGGCCATGTGCCTGGTGACTTGAGGGAAGCCAACGTGACCCTACATTTAAGAAAGGGAATCACGAAAGTCCAGGGAACTATCGTCCCATTAATCTCACTTCAGTTGTAGGTAAATTATTAGAGGGGATAATAGCGGATAGGATCGTTGACCATTTGGATTCCCTCAAGCTGCTTGGGGACTCCCAACATGGGTTTAGACGGCATAGGTCGTGTCTCACCAACTTGCTCGAGTTTTTCCACGTCATGTTGGGTGAATATGATAAGAGTAGGGCGATTGATATACTTTATCTCGACTTTCAGAAAGCATTTCATAAGGTACCTCACCGCCGGCTAATGGCGAAATTGCGCACGCTGGGTATCGGTGGGAAAATAGGTAGGTGGATTGAAAACTGGCTGAAGAATAGCGGCAGAGGGTTGTAATTAAAGGTGCTAGTTCGGGTTGGGCCTCGGTCACTAGTGGGGTTCATCAGGGTTCCGTTTTGGGGCCACTGTTGTTTATCATTTACATAAATGATATCGACGGTGGCATCATCGGTCGGATCGCCAAATTCGCTGATGACACCAAGCTTGGGGCCAATGTTGGGACACCGGAGGCGATCGAGCAACTGCGTGCGGACCTAGGTAGGATAGGAGAGTGGTCCGAAAAATGGCAAATGCCGTTTAACTTGGGTAAATGGAAGGTGATGCACATTGGCTACGCCAATCCCAAGTCGGACTACTCGATGTTAGGGAGTAATATCGAGGCGACTGATTTGGAAAAGGACTTGGGTGTGCTAATTAGCAGCGACCTTAAGTTTACCAAACAGTGCGTAGAGGTGGAAAAGAAAGCCCAGAAGCTGTTGGGTTATATCAGGAGGCAATTTTAGTTTCGGAACAAGGAGATTGTGCTCTCTCTGTACAATTCCCTTGTTCGGCCGCACCTGGAGTATGCAGTGCAGTTCTGGTCGCCAACCCTCAGGAGAAAGATATTGGGAGGATGGAGCGAGTGCAGGCGAGGGCCACAAAGTTAATCCCTTCCGTTAGGCATTCGGGCTACAATCGACGGTTACGCGCCCTGAACTTGTTTTCGGTGGAAACTCGAAGGCTGCGCGGTCAACTGATCGAGGTTTTCAAGCTCTTACGCGGGATCAACGATGTCGATTTTAGAAGCATGTTTAGTTTAAATGATAACCAAACTCGCAACAATGGTTCGAAGTTGGATTTTAAACGGTTTAGGACTAGTGTGTGTGGGAATTACTTTATGTATAAGATCTGTGACACGTGGAACAGTTTACCTTCAGAAGTTGTGAACAGTTCCTCTGTGGATCATTTCAAGAAAAGGTTAGACCAAATCTTGCACACTATTTGAGTGTGTAGAAAATTTTCCCTTGCAGCCGTTGCCATTGATACCTCCTCGGTATGGGCCGCAGGCTTTTTTGAGGTACTTCTTTTCCTTGTAACTCCTTGTAACTCTCTCTCTCTCTTTCTCTCTCTCTCTCTCTCTCTCTCGTCTTCCTCTCTCTCTCTCTCTCTCTCTCTCTCTCTTTCTCTCTCTCTCTGCGTAAAGGTTGAAAAGAAAGCCCAGAAGCTGTTAGGTTATATCAGGAGACAATTTCAGTTTCGGAACAAGGAGATTGTGCTCTCTCTGTACAATTCCCTGGTTCGGCCGCACGTGGAATATGCTGTGCAGTTTTGGTCGCCCACCCTCAGGAATGATATTGAGAGGCTGGAACGAGTGCAGGCGAGGGCCACAAAGTTAATCCCTTCCGTTAGGCATTTGGGCTACAATCGACGGTTACGCGCCCTGAACTTGTTTCCGTTGGAAACTCGGAGGCTGCGCGGTCAACTGATAGAGTTTTCAAGTTCTTACGCGGGTTCAACGATGTCGATTTTAGAAGCATGTTTAGTTTAAATTATAACCGAACTCGCGACAATGGTTGGAAGTTGGATTTGAAGCGGTTTCGGACTAGTGTGTGTGTGAATTACTTCACCTATAAGATCTCTGACACGTGGAACAGGTAACCTTCAGAAATTGTGAACAGTTCCTCTGTGGATCATTTTAAGAAAAGGTTAGACCAAACCTTGCACACTATTTGAGGGTGTAAAAAATTTTCCCTGGCACCCGTTGCCATTGGTACCTCCTCGGTATGGGCCGCAAGTCCTTTTGAGGTGTTCTTTTCCTTGTAACTCCTTGTAACTCTCTCTCTCTCTCTCTCTCTCTCTCTCTCTCTCTCTCTCTCTCTCGCAGGGGGTATAAAGGTTATGCACATTTCTTCTGGATTAGTAAACTTTATACTTGGGTGTGACAGTCCTCCGGTCCCGAGTCGTGGGATTCTAGAGGAACTGGCTGCCAGTCCTTTAGGTTCTCTCTCTTTTCGGGAGGGCGGGTAAAGTATTTTGCACAATCCCGTCCCGTGGGTTACTAGGACCCCATCCCATCCCTACTCTGTCCTTTTAGATTACGTTAAGGTTGTTCTCCTCTCACTGCAAAAAAAAAAAAAAAAAAAAAACTTTTAGTATTAAGTCTTTTTCTCTTCTTTTACTATTAGGACCCTACTGCTACCTCATGCGTGGGAAGAGAGGCTTTGGAACCTCTATAAATAACACCATTTAACGCTCGTAGGTTGTGAGAGACTGGGATGGAGGGGTCCCAGGCGTAGGGGCGCGATGAATGGAGTGTGGCTAGTGCCCCGTTAAGCCCATTCCTAACGCGTAATGGCTTGACCAGCCCCCTGCGACCGTTCTTTGGTGACCAATTGATGGTGCTTGGCTGTACTGCTCTGAGGTGAGAGAGCTTTACTGCCCAGCTGGCTGCCAGGCCAGCGTAAAGTCTCGGGCGTAGCCTCTGGGTCTGGTGGGATATCCCTTGAACACTGGATTCTAAGAGTCTGGCCGCTTGTGAGTGACTAGTAAGACTTAGTAAGGGGCTGCATCTCGCTGTCGCTCCTGGCGGAAAATCCGTGACGCTGCGTCGCGAGTGTTTGTCAGTTGGTAGCTGCGACACGTTTGGGACGGTCCGGCCCTGGGGAGACCTTTGGTCGGTGCGGCAGCAGGAGAGGTGTAGTCTTCTGGAAGGAATGAACGTCACTTGCAAAAGGTGGATGCGTCTACGCGCGGGATGAATTCACCCCCCCCCCCCTTTTTTATATACTGGTCATAACGTTTTTGGATAGTTTTCATTGCTAGAACGCTTTATCTTATTCAGAGTATTCAGAAAAAAAAAAAAAAGAGAAAATATGGCAGGGCCAGCTAAATTGAAAGCAGAATGCTTTAAATGTAAAGTTAATCATTGGTGCGTAGACTTCCCTGAGGGTAGTATCAGCGATATCACATCCCTTAGTGTATGTTTGTTTTGTAAACTTAGAGACAACCACGAAAAGGAAGTTAAAGAGCTAAAGGAATTAGTAAAAAAGCTTGAAGCTAGGGTCGTAGCACTGGAAATCCAACCCAGTGGACAAGATCAAATTAAAAACACACCAGCAGATTCAAACTGTAAGATTAAGTATCTAGAACAAAGGGAGGGCTCAAAGAAGGGGCTGATAGAGAAGGGTGGGAAGGGATGAAGAAAGGGTGGGAAGGGGCCTGCTGATGGCCCAAAGAAACCGAAGGATGTAGCTACCTGTCGGGGTGGGTCGGGTGGTGTAACTGCGTGTATGGGTGGCGACGGGTTTCGAAAGGTCTCGGGCAAGAAGGCTGCGAAGCCGAAGCCTGAGACCCCAGTTGCCCCTGTCAAGACCTCTAACCGCTTTAGTCTCCTGTGCTCGAAGGAGGAAGACACCGTTTTGATTGGGGACTCGCAGATCAGGGGCCAGGAGAAGTACTTTGCTTCTGCAAACCGGGATGGGAGGAAGGTAAGGTGCTTACCTGGGCGGGGAACGGCGCACTTAAGGAAGGAGGTAGAGAAGGTGCGCGTGGCTAGTCGGAGGACTGCGATCGTTGTCCACGCTGGTGGCAATGACCTGTTCCTCAAAGGCGGTGGGGTAGGTCTTACAGAAGGGATCATCACCGAGATCATGTCTCTTGCGGATGATCTAAAACTGAAGACAGACAGGGGAATGTTAATGGGTATTTTACCGCGAATGAATGTCAGTGACCACGCGCTCAGTAAGGTCATTGGCATCAATGAGAGGGTACAAGACTTGTGCGTTCCGCTGGGCGTGAAGTTTATTGACCCCTTCGATGCATTTTCGGGTAGGTGGGACCTTTACCAGAGGGATGGTGTCCACCTCAATAACAAGGGTAAAGGTGTGCTAGGCGCGCTGCTCGACCGGCACCTATACAGAATGGTGAGGTCGAGTCCGGGAGAGATGATGGGCCCCCACCGGGGAGAGATGAGGATGAGCCGGTGGCGGACGTACCTTCACTGAAGGGTGCGTCGAAGTACAGGTGGGTGACCCTCCTCCTACGTTGGAGGGGGCTCAGTCTCCTGCGGAAGTTGCCCCCTCGTTAGTGAGGGGCTCTTCAACTCCCGACAGCCCTGGCTGTTCGGGAAACGGGTCGTGCTAGGGGGCGGTCAGAATAGGGAAGGCTCCCTCCGTGCAATGCTTTTTAATGCTAGGTCAATTAGGAACAAGTTTGGAGCTACGGGCGCTCTTAGCATCAGAATACCAGGATATCGTTGCTATCACCGAGTCCTGGATTCATACTGATCGTAGGGACTACGTTGGGGAGTTCGAAATTCCCGGGTATAGAATGTTTCGCAAAGACCGCACCCGTGGGGAGGGGGTGGGGTACTAATATACGTCAGGGACACGTTGAGTCCGGTTGACTGCCAGTTCCGGTCGGAACGGGAGCTGCTTGGCGTCGATCTGAACGTGGGAGGGACGAACTATAGGTTAATCTTGGTGTACAGACCTCCGCATCTCCTCCTCGAGGAGGATACAGCCCTGTACACCGAACTCAGTAGCCTGCTAGGGGATAGGGTGTGTGTAGTTTTAGGAGACTTCAACTGTCGCGGCATAAAGTGGGAAAAGGACTGCCGATGCTGAAGGGAGGAGGCTAGTTGACTTTGCTGATGAGAACTTCCTCACTCAGTGGGTCAACGAGCCTACACGAGGCGAAAGCGTTCTAGACTTAGTATTCACGACCGAAGACAACCTCGTCACTGGCCTCACCGTTGACGAATCATTGGGCGGGAGTGATCACGGTCTTATTAGGTTCCGTGTGTGCGTCCCTCGGGTGAAGCGTAGTAACTCGAGAGGCAGTAAGCTCGATCTCCGGCGGGCGAACTTTGTTAGCCTCAGGGATAGCGTAGGGAGATGGGGTTAGAGGTTGGCGGCGATGTTGAGGGAGTGTGGAGTGCATTCCGGGACGAGTTTATGGTGCTGCAGTCTGCTGCCATACCCTCAAAACCGGTCACCCCTGCTTCAACGCAGCCTAAGTGGTTCAATCGTGACATCGCTTTGGCTATCCGAAATAGGAAAGTAGCGTATAGGAGGGCGAAGGCCAATCGTTCCCACGAGAACACTGAAGCGTATGTCCGCCTGTGTAGGGAAGTGAAGGCGAAGGTTAGGCTAGCGAAACGTAACGAAGAACTACGGGTGGCAAGCCTCTGCAAGGGGAACCCTAAGGAGTTCTTCAGTTATGTTAATAGTAGAAAGCCCATTAGAAGCATGATAGGTCCGTTAAAGGACGAAGCGGCGTTCTGCGGACCTCCGACGCGGACATCGCTAATGTGCTTAATGAGTACTTTGCGGGAGTGTTCACCAGGGAGGATACCCGCGTCATCCCCGAGCCAGGCGTGAGGCACGAAGGTGCTGGCCTGGATAGTGTTAGATGTACCGCGACAGTCGTTGCGATAGAATAGACAAACTGAGCGCGTTTAAGGCTCCTGGGCCAGACCAGTTTCTCCCCAGAGTGTTGCGAGAAGTGCGCGACCAGGTGGCTCCCCACCTGGCTACAGTCTTCAACAAATCGTTGGAGATGGGCCAGGTGCCTGGTGACTGGAGGGAAGCCAACGTGACCCCTATCTTTAAGAAAGGGGATCACGAAAGTCCAGGGAACTATCGTCCCATTAGTCTCACTTCAGTTGTAGGTAAATTATTAGAAGGGATAATAGCTGATAGGATCGTTGACCATTTGGATTCCTACAAGCTGCTTGGGGACTCCCAACATGGGTTTAGACGGCATAGGTCGTGTCTCACCAACTTGCTCGAGTTTTTCCACGTCATGTTGAGTGAGTACGATAAGAGTAGGGCGATTGATATACTTTATCTCGACTTTCAGAAAGCCTTTGATAAGGTACCTCACCGCCGGCTAATGGCGAAAGTGCGCGCGCTGGGTATCGGTGGGGAAATAGGTAGGTGGATTGAAAACTGGCTGAGGAATAGGCGGCAGAGGGTGGTAATTAAAGGGGCTAGTTCGGGTTGGGCCTCGGTCACTAGTGGGGTTCCTCAGGGTTCCGTTTTGGGGCCACTGTTGTTTATCATTTACATAAATGATATCGACGGTGGCATCGTCAGTCGGATCGCCAAATTCGCTGATGACACCAAGCTTGGGGCCAATGTTGGGACGCCCGAAGCGATCGAGGAACTGCGTGCGGACCTAGGTAGGATAGGAGAGTGGTCCGAAAAATGGCAAATGCCGTTTAACTTGGGTAAATGCAAAGTGATGCACATTGGCTACGCCAATCCCAAGTCGGACTACTCGATGTTGGGTAGTAATATCGAGGTGACTGATTTAGAAAAGGACTTGGGTGTGCTAATTAGCAGCGACCTTAAGTTTACGAAACAGTGTGTAGAGGTGGAAAAGAAAGCCCAGAAACTATTGGGTTATATCAGGAGGCAATTTCAGTTTCGGAACAAGGAGATTGTGCTCTCACTGTACAATTCCCTTGTTCGGCCGCACCTGGAGTATGCTGTGCAGTTCTGGTCGCCCACCCTCAGGAAAGATATTGAGAGGCTGGAGCGAGTGCAGGCGAGGGCCACAAAGTTAATCCCTTCCGTTAGGCATATGGGCTACAATCGACGGTTACGCGCCCTGAACTTGTTTTCGCTTGAAACTCGGAGGCTGCGCGGTCAACTGATCGAGGTTTTCAAGCTCTTACGCGGGTTCAACGATGTCGATTTTAGAAGTATGTTTAGTTTAAATGATAACCCAACTCGCAACAATGGTTGGAAGTTGGATTTGAAACGGTTTAGGACTAGTGTGTGTGGGAATTACTTTACGTATAAGATCTGTGACACATGGAACAGGTTACCTTCGGAAGTTGTGAACAGTTCCTCTGTGGATCAGTTCAAGAAAAGGTAGACGAAATCTTGCACACTATTTGAGTGTGTAAAGACATTTAGGACCTCAGTCTGCGGAAATTTCTTTTCCTATAAAATAGTTAATATCTGGAACCAACTTCCCTCAGAGGTTGTTTCCAGTCAAAGTGTAAATGTGTTTAAAAATAGGCTAGACAAAGTACTGAATACTCTCATAGTTTAAGACTAAAACATAAGAAAACTCTGCAGGAGATCGCTTGCACGGTGTCTCTGTGAGCAAGCTAAATATAGAGCTATTTATATATTCTCCACTTTCCTGTAAAATTTCCTTGGCTACTTTTCCAGGGTCAAGGTATTTTCTTCAACCTTTTTCCGTACCTGCCTCTGGCAGGGAGGGAGCGGAGGGTGGGGAGAGAGCCTTCTACTTTTCTATCCAGTTTTCTACTACTGCTAGGATAGTTGAAAGAAAAATAAACTTTTACAAAATTTTCCCTGGCACCCGTTGCCATTGGTACCTCCTCGGTATGGGCCGCAAGGCCTTTTGAGGTACTTCTTTTCCTTGTAACTCCTTGTAACTCTCTCTCTCTCTCTCTCTCTCTCTCTCTCTCTCTCTCTGATCACACCGCATGGCAATGTATCCATATAACGTTAATAATAACCGAAACTCGAGAAAATATACTCTCTGCCTTCCGCTCTACTCCAAATCCTTTTCTCTTAGTGACCTCTTAATACAAACTAATCTATCATATTTTGCGACTTTTTAACTCTGGTAGGATTCAATTCCATTCCTATAGTGTAAGAGATACTTAAATTCATGTGTGTATTATGCCATATGATGTGCGTAATAAATAATCATTTTTAAATAGTTGGAGCGTTCAAGGTCATCTGTAATAATCTATAGACTACCCCTCAAGCCCACTCTCAACACTTAGATTCCCCTAAGACACAGGCGTCTTCAAGTAACATGAATGCGTAGAGATCTAAGGTGTTAGATTCCATATTATATAATTTATGTGCTAGGTTTAAGAACGCTGGCATTGAAGGATGGAAGGAAGGGACAGTAAAAGCGATAATAGGTTTAATGAAGGAAGTGGAATGAGGATGGAGGTAAGCGTTGCTATGTCGAAGGAAACGAGGTTGGGTGGGGAATTACGAAGGGAGGAGGAAATGCTAAACACAAACTCAAATATTTATTTTAATGCCCTAGACCTAGAAAGACAAAGAGCAAAATACCTTAAACTAACAATGAATTGACAGAAACAGAAGAGTCTGGTCTTAGACGCACTGATAGGTTTAACGTATGTGGCTAGAGGCCGCCACTCAGAATTACCACTACTACCTAAGTCATAATAAGGTTATTTACTATGACCGAGTAGTCATGAGTAGTTATGGAAATAAAATATGATTATACTGTTGATGGCTGACTATATTCAGTTGGGATATAAACTATTGCTGACAATCTTTGGATCCTTGGCTTTTAACCCTTTCATACCCAAATTAAGTCGAAAAGTAAAAAAAAAAAATGGGATATAAAAATCGTTTAATTGGACCCAAAATAACTGAAAAATATATTTTACAAAGTTTTATTGTTCATAATTAATAAAATACGAAATGTGTTAAATTTCACACATTGGGAACAGGAAGGTCTAAAATTGCTTCCAAAGTTAACGATGAAAATTTCACACACTGGGCATTAAAGGGTTAAGACGAATTTTTTATGCATATGTTCAACAAAATAGGAAATTGGCTGATTATTATTACCATTCGAAGGGTAGGTACCCTTCACAACCGAAATCAATTTCAGAAGGGGTGCATGGCATCCTCATTTCTTTTATCGTCCCAGCACGCTTCACATAAGTCATTTACACAAAGATGGAAAGGCCGTCTGTGCACCACGAGACGACCCAGGCAATGCGGGGAGCAATGGTGACATTGCATGAATATGGTGTGCCAATAAGAGAAATATCAAGACGACTAGACGTTCATCGAAGCACTGTGGAACGGTGGATTCATCGGTATGAAGCAGAAAACTCAATCGCTACTTTGCCGAGGTCTGGTCCTCCGCGTTCAACATCTCAAGAGGAAGATGCTGCGATTGTTAATCATGCCAGAGAGCATCCGTTTGTTCCAGCGACGCATATTTACAGACACCTGAACCTTCGTTGTAGCGCAAATACAGTGAACAACAGACTTCACGAGGCAGGGTATTCTTCTCGCCGTCCAACTATAAAACCTGCATTGACGATTGAGCATAAAGAGGCGCGGATGGGAAATGCCTTGCAATACTTGCCGCAGGAGGAAGAATTCTGGAGAAAAGTTGTGTATTGTGACGAAAAAACATTTTCAACAGATAGTCATGGTTCCCTGCATTGTTGGAGGCAGCGCGGAAAACGCTAAGAAGAAGGAAATGTTTTCCCGAGCAAACGTAGTGGTCACATCAATCTCGGTGTGTGTGTGGGGCTGGATGTTTGGCTATGGTGTCGGAGAATTGACTCAAGTAGATGGACGCTTTACTGGACAGCAATATTGCCAGATACTGGAAGAGGTGCTGCTACCCAGTGTTCGTGCGTATCTGGTTCCAGCACCGGAACCATTTTACTTAATGGAAGATAACAGTCCCATTCATAGGAGTAACGTTGTGAGAGCGTGGTACGAAGATCACCCAGAGATTATTAATCTAATTCTGCCACCACGTTCTCCTGATTTGAATCCGATTGAAAACCTTTGGGCAATAATGATTAATGAATGGGAGCAACGCAATGAAAGAACATTTGAAGCACTTTTAGCTCACACGAGGAATAGTTGGGAGAGCTTACGCCGAACACCAAACATTCCCTACAATCTGGCCTCTTCTATGCCGCAACGATTACAAGAAATTATTGATGCTGGAGGAAGCTATACGAAATACTGATGTTAAAGCCATGACGTAAATGTGTATCGAATATATATTTATGTTAATATAGAATTTTATTATATTTTTATGTTTGACATCTATAAAAATATATATTGTGACCATGAAAGAACTTTACTTATCCTTAGTTAGAATCTTTTCTTGCAATGTCTACGCTCGTGGAGATGATAATATATGCATTGTTGAAACAAACTATGAGAAGGTAATAGTTTCAGGAAAAAAATAAAAACTGGCAACATCGAGGTCATCACATGTTTATGGGAATTGTCATATGATATGCTACCAATAAACTCTTATATACTACTATATGCAGTATACTATATTACGTAATAATTACGATGAACAAATCAAATGCAAATTTCTCTGATTCACGGCCCACCAGTCTTGCTTTAGACTAATGACTCTCTTAAGATGGAGTATGTTTAACATAGTTCGTTTAATAGGTTACCACTTAAAACAATGGATAAACTATCTATTAGTGAGACGACCGTGACTTCCTCGAAATGCGAGCGCGTGAGAGGTTCATTGAGGAATTTGGTCATTAGATTCTTCACGTAGGATATATATCACAAACAACAATATTGACAACAATTCCCAACAATTACTTAATATCAATAATTGCATTTGAGCAAATAATTTAGACCTGCGTCAAAATAACTTAAGTATCATGCCATGATTTGGAATATTTGCCGAATTAGTCGTTCTTTATAGTCTACAGCAGTGGCTCCCAACCTGGGGTCCCCGAACCCCTGGGGGTCCGCGAAGGTAGTACTGGGGGTCCGTGAGCTTTCAATATTTCGAGAGGTTCCAATAGAAATCGTACATTTACCCACGATAAGGGCGCTTAGGCTAAAATTTCGTTTCCTTGCTCTTGGCTGGAATTATTAATACTTTTTTAATACGCTGTATTTTAATTTCATACTCACTTATATGTCCTTTATTTGATAGTGAAAAATGAGAAAACGAGTTAATTATTAGTTAATAAAAACAGTTTGTTTGGTTGACGGAATCTTTCAAAAACATGGGGTCCGTGGGAAAAAAATAAAAATAAAAGGGGTCCTTTGTGGTGAAAAGGTTGGGAACCACTGGTCTACAGTATATACTGAGACGGTATAATGTAATGCCCAGCTAATATTATGACTACTAGGATTGCTCTATAACCATCCCAACATCCCGAAACTTGCTCCATTCTGCTTCTTAATCATTTGTATTTTAAACACTAAAATTTAGCAGAAGTGACGTAATAATGGACGTCATTGATTGTGTTAGAGCAGTTATGTGCACCAATCCAAACACACCTCCGCTGCCATAAGGGCCGCCCATTTTATACCTAACAGACTAGCTTGGGACGAGACAGAAGCGTGAGAACTTCTTGTAAGCACTGTACATGGAATATGCACTCATACACCCATATGATATTGTTTCTCAGCAACGTATTGTGATTCTTTTTATTAAATTAGTGTTTCTTTACAGGAATAACTTTTAGGTACTGTAGGCTACCCAACATGGGTAAGAAATGTGATCTATCGCCAAAGAAGAAAGGTAGAATGCTCTCGCTGCTGACTGCAACTGATTATTCTCACAGAAAAAGAGCCCGAGAACTGAATGTGTCACGTGCGAGTGTTGACAGGATCGCATCAAAAATTAAAGTTGAAGGGGACAATCCAGAGCTGACTCCAAAAAGAAAGGGTAAATGTGGTCTTAAAAGGATAACTACACCTAGAGTCGACAGATGCATTGAAAAGAAACTAGTAAATAATAGGAGAAGCACTACTAACAAACTTAAATTGGAGCTGGAGAAGGAAAACATCAACATTTCGACAATGACCTTAAGAAGGCGTGCCAGGGAATTTGGATTGAGAAGTCGCTTGCCAAAGAAAACGCCAAAATTGACTCTAGCAATGATCAAAAAACGCTTAAAGTGGGCTAAATTATACTCAAAGTTCACTCTAGATGACTGGAAATCAGTAAGTCACAATATTTTAGTGATCTTGTATGCTTATTTTGAGTAAAATGTATTATTTTGATATTTGTATGACAAGGCACATTTCATTTTGGTTGCAATCATTTCTTTCTCTTTTCATTTGCAGGTGTGTTTCAGTGACGAATCCACATTCCTAGTCATGTCTGATAAATCACAGTACGTTAGGCGACGTGTTGGTGAGGAATATCATCCAGACTGTGTCGTAAATACGGTTAAGCATCCAACATCTGTCATGATATGGGCAGTGATAAGCGGTAAAGGTACTGGACGAATTTACATTGTTGAGGGTACTATGAAGCAGGACCAATACCGAAAGGTTTTGGAAACAAGTCTTATTCCACAGATCGCCGACTGGTTTCCAAATGGTGAGCCATTCCATTTTATGCAAGATTCGGCCCCATGCCACACTGCAAAGTCAGTTAAAATTTTCTGGCTGCAAAGAATATTCCTCTCGTGGATTGGCCAGGAAATTCTCCGGATATGAACCCTATCGAAAACCTATGGGAAATAGTAAAGCGTAGACTGAAAGGCTAGGAAATAGCAACTCGAATACAGTTAATAGAACGAATAATTGCCTTTTGGAACCGTGATCCTGAGATACAGGCCAGCTGCAAAGCCTGTTAGAGAGTATGCCTAGACGGGTTGCTGCCTTAATTAAGGCCAAAGGAGGACCCACTAAGTACTAAATGTGTTTAATATGATTGTAGAGTGTATATAAATATATTCTGAAATAAAATAAGTGTTGAAATTAGCCAAATTTTACTATTATTAGCATTAGAAATAAACTTATACAAGAAAAGCTATTTTTTATGTAGTGGCTCTAATAATTTGATCACCCTCTGTATATATATATATTATATATAATATATATATGATTAATTTCACAATTAAACATGTGAAATGAATGAATGATGTAAACCCACAAGGAAAAAGAAAAATTATTCCGAGTTCTTTCGTGTATTCAGAAATACACCTCGTCAGGGAATGACGAATCATTCCCTGACGAGGTGTACTTCTGAATACACGAAAGGCCTTGGAATCATTTTTCTTTTTCCTTGTGGGTTTACATCATATATGTATATATATATATGTGTGTGTGTGTGTGTGTGTGTGTGTGTGTGCGTGTGTGTGTGTGTATATATACACTTAAAGATAGCTAAAGAAATATAATTCTTTTGATACAGGTTTTTTTCATGGAAATAACTTTTATTAATTCAAAAAAATATTTAATTAGTATATTTCCCCGATCTCTTCTGTACTATTATTTTGTTGCGTATATATAAGTGTATATTTTTATTCTTATTATGTGAACTGGTATTTCGCATTATAAACTGCTTTTAATTTCGCATGTTGCATTATTTTGTGTGGAAAAAATAAGGTATTAGTCCTGCAGCGGTGCACCTGAGGTGTGTTTTAGAGTACATACAATGTTTTATTGTTGATTCTGGTAGGGTAGGCCCTCCAGATCATGAAACCAATTGATGCCACTTTTTAACCCTTTGGGAAATTTTTTTTTTAACATAAATCCAAAATGGCCGCTGCCGAAATAGCGTTTTTTTGTAAACATGGCCAAATAGTAACTTATGAATGTTCAGTGAAGGGATAAATGAGTATATAGCATGGAAATATCTATCCATGGTCTACCAGTGATGATTTAGACTAATTTATAATGTTATATGGGGTTAAAAAAATAAACCAAAATACCACTTATATTTAGCAAAAGCTGACTGCAGGATATTTTCCAGTCCTGTGTCTGCCATCAGTACTCCAATTGCACCAGCGAAGTTCATGAAGGTGTGCATCCCTCCCAAACGTGGAATGAAATTGGTGAAGAGATCTGGATAAGCCCATTTCATGTTGATGACCACTTTGTAGAATTGCTGATCAATCGTGAATATGGTGTATTCCTGTCCCATTGCAGTTTTATGTCGTTGAGCTCCCATCATGGCAGTGAGCATGGTGTAAGGTTCTGCAGGAGGCATGTCTAGAAGTGGTAAATACACATCTTTAGTTGCAGGGAAGATGGTGTGTCCTTGCTCACGAGATAGTCTGGTATTGAATCCATTGTACTCTGGGGTGCCATTGTCTGATAGGATCGATTGGGGGAAACTCATATCAAGTTCATGGGCACGATTCACTGATGTTTGTTGCATAGCGAGAACCTTAAGAGATAGAGGAGATCTCAAGGCCTCAGAAGCTGGCATCACAGGTTTCTTGGGTCCATCATATCTATGGATCGGTATGTCAGGTAATATATCATCAGACATCTCTTCCTTTTTGAGCCTTCGGATGAAACCATGATCCTTTGTATATTTATTCTGGTACTGTTGGCCCTGGGTGAGAAGAATTGCTAGTGCATGGGTGGTTTGCAAACCGTTGTGTGAGGAAATGTTTGCATCAAAATTATCAGCAACTACTTGAACAATACCTCCACCAGGTGACAGGCCCATGTGTTCTTGGCTCTTGGAAGTTGCACTGACTGCAGATGCACGAAATCGGAGCACCTCATCATATGAAGAGAAAACACCAAAATCATATAATAGTTCATTGATCGACCTGTCTCTAACAGCTATGCCCAAAGCAGTTTGTAGTGCTGTAGGACTTCTGTTAACGACACCAGTAACCATGTTCCCAATCATTGCTTCCTCCAGAGAAGAGTTGAACTTGTCAGATACTAAAGACCGCAGATGTAGAAGAGTGGGACCGGCATCATTACTGATATCCTCAATGTCCAACCTTGTTTTGTAACGAGACTTGTCCTGTTTCAAGGATGTGGATTCATCTGCTATGCGTTTAGCTACTTTACACACGGCAGTTTCATCATCATCATCGTCATCAGACACCAATTTCAGAAGTCTTGTTGATGCCTTGCTCCGGAAAACTAAAAGGCTTGCAACTCCTCGACCTGACAATATCAATAATCTCTTTCAGATAAACATTTGATCAATTGTCTCCAGCTATATTGATCACCTCCGTAGCGATGGTATAATTCATGGACTTCAACAGAGTTCCAGATTATGGATTGATCATCAGTGAGATAATTCACAACATATTGAAAGGGTTCATCTGTCTTTTCATTTGGTGTTTTTGATGTTGATGCCTGAATGAATGTTTCTGTATCCTCTGAAGAGAGACATACAGTCCTTGTGATATTGTCCATCTGCTGCATGTAAATCATTCAAAGCACCTTCAATTCTCAAGCTTACCGCACTGGCCCACTCGTCATTTCTCAGATGGCAAGCGTCCAATATTACATCTTTGAAGCTTTTCTGGTTGGCACCTCGATCAGCAGTTCTACATTGAACAACCCTTTTCCAACGTTCGGGATGACGGGGATCTGGAGCCGAAGAACATTTTTCTCCACATATCATGCAATTTTCTTTGAAGTTGAAAGAAGGTTCAGTGGAACGACGAGTCCTTTTAATGGCAAGTTCCTCTGAAGTCTTTTTCTGTCGGGCCAAGTAGCGATCTATATGTGTCTTTGATGTGTAAGTAGATGCACAATTTCTGTGGACATATAGGTTTGTGGAAGAATGTTCTAATAAAGTCTAATTTCACATGCAACCCATCACTTCCACATTTACGAGCAGCTAAAATACTTGAAAGTCGTTCTTGGCAAGCAGGCATCAAAGGGTTTTTGTTTGTTTTACAGTTTATATGGTTACGGAGAAGGCACGCAGGTGATGATTCTGCCATTGTTAACCATTACCTGTAAAGAGAAAAGAAATACACATATAGTATCATGCTTGAATAGTATTGAGGGGGATTCACATGTTTTATAGCTGCAAAGATTGTTTCTGAAATAGTAGCTTATATACAGACGTTCAAGTGGTATTAGTAAGTGAGAAATGGTTCATTTTACTGCTTCACACTGGATAGATCATAATTGTATAGCTACCAACTAATTATTTAACCTAAAAAATGTGCAGTTTAACACCAAAAGTAAGTCTCTACGACTATTTTTAGAGAAAATATCGCAATAATTTAGTTTCGGTGTCGGCCATTTTGGATTTTTGCCCATGAAATTTCAACCCAATGGCTAAAAAGTGATGTCTATTGATTTCATGACCTAACAAGATATACTATGCATGGTATCTACTGATTTATTCCCACTTTTTATTTTGTTAAGTTACTTTTTAGCTATGTTTAGAGAAAAAATGTATTTCGGTGGCGGCCATTTTGAATTTTTGCCCATAAAAAAATTTCCCCTGGGGTTAGAAAGTGGCATCAATTGCTTTCATGATCTGGAGAGCCTACCCTACCAGAATCAACAATAAAACATTGTATGTACTCTAAAACACACCTCAGGTATATATCACCACTCTGCTGCAGCACTATATTGTCTTTCTAAAATATCGAATTACATGAACTGATTTAAGGGTCCAGCTTTGACAATAACGTGTTAAATTTGTTGGGGATATTTCCCCGTTGGTCACTTTTGGAGATTTATGCGATATTTCACAATATAAAGAGCGTGAGTAAAATTTTGGAGTTCCTTAATCTGTTGTGATATATTCGCGCAAAGTTTGGTGCAAATTGAGGACTTGTAGATTTTAAATAAAATGTTTATGATCGGGATTTTGTAGAAAATAAAAGGGGAAATGACTTTATTAATTCCAAAAATACTTGCGTATATGTTAAATAATTATTCCTGTTTTTAATGCATTTCCATGTTGAATAAACCCAGTTGTTTGGCGACTATTGTATATTTGAAAAAGTAAACAGAATGATGCACAAAATAAACAATTGCATTTACTCAACATGGAAATGAATTAAAAACAGGAATAATTATTTGACATATACTCCTGTTTATTTTCTACGACATCCTGATCATAAACATTTTATTTAAAATATACAAGTCCTCAATTTACGCCAAACTTTGCGCGAATATATCACAACAGATTAAGGAACCCCAAAATTTTACTCTCTCTCTTTATATTCAAAGTATATATAAACGATATTATTTTCGAGTGATTTAATGAAATAACTGCGTTGATGGGGTTGTATAAACGATACAGTGTGCGTTTTAATTCTTCTTTACTTGCATGTGATTAAGTTTTATACGAAGTGTGTGTGTGTGTGTGTGTGTGTGTGTGTGTGCTTTGCTGCTTTTGAGTGATTCATCTGATATAACTGCGTTGATGGGTGTATATATATATATATATATATAGAGTATATGAAAATTATTTCACGAAAGTAACACGTGAAAAATAAGTTATTTATGATGAAAAAAACCACGAAGGAAAGGAAACAGAATGGTGCTCAAGCGCTTTCGTCTAATGACATCCTCAGGAACACCGAAGTAAATAAAGAGTTTGAGACTATATACAGGTCACAAAAAAAAAATATATATATATATATACTGAATATCGAAATAAAAATTGTGGGAGGAGCATACAAATTTGTAAGGAAAAACTACCAATTTTAGCACTTTGCCCTTCTTGTCTAAATCCGTTCTGAACGAATTCAAAACAACAGGATCAAGTGGATTGTTTACAACCAATTTTATAGATAATGCCTGAATTATATATACAAGTAGGTCACAAAAAAAAAAAATAAAAAAATAAACTGAAAAATAAAAATTGTAAGAGGAGCATACAAATTTATAAGGGAAAACTACCAAAGTTTTAGCACTTTGCCCTTCTTGTCTAAATCCCTTCTGAACGAATTCAAAAGAACAGGATCAAGTGGAAAAAGACCTTGGCTCATGTTAAAGTTATTTGTAAGTTGAATAATAGCAGACTCAAGAATATTTCTATCAACAATGTTGCTAGATTGAAACAAAACTGAAGCATTATTCCAATCAATACAGTGGGATAACTCTGACAAATGAACAAAAAGGGCACTGGACGACTGAAACCAAGGATAGATTGATCAGTTTTGACGTTTGTTCATTGTTTACAAAAGTGCCGATTGACGATATGCTTGACTTTCTCTCCCGAGAATTACATAAGCACGACCTGCCACTACCTGCACACATCGTTTTGGAACTCATTAAACTTTGCATCAAAGACTGTAAATTCACTTTCAATAGTGGAACAAGACAACTCAATCCCGTTTTTGGATGTGCGTGTACATACGGAAAGCCCAGGTTTTAAATTTAGTATCCATCGGCAAAAAACAAACAATTTGTCCTACGTACACATTTACTCTGGACATGACACCCCTATTAAGAAGGCCATATTTTCTTCAATGTTTCTCCGCGCTGTTAGGATCGCCAGTCCGGAATACATCGATGCCGAATTGGAAAAAATTAACGGTATTGAAAGTGATCTGTGCTACCCACCTGCGTTTATGGAATCTTGTCTTAACAAGGCAAAACGAACCTTCTATCGTGTGAATAATAACACTCGCACTTTGTCAAAGAATATTTTAGTACTTCCATTTTTCCCAGGCTTTTTAGGCATTGCTAATGTACTTAAACTTTTGAATAGTAATGTAATATTTTCATATAACAATATTGTGAAAAATATCATAGTTAAAAACAGCCCTACCAATAATTCAGGCATTATCTATAAAATTGGCTGTAAACAATGTGATTCCTTTTACATTGGTCAGACGGGAAAGGATTTGCACACGCGTGTAAAACAGCATCAATATTCCGTTAGAACGGGTCAGTCGTCCAGTGCCGTTTTTGTCCATTTGTCAGAGTTATCCCACTGTATTGATTGGAATAATGCTTCAGTTTTGTTTCACTCTAGCAACATTGTTAATAGAAATATTCTTGAGTCTGCTATTATTCAACTTACAAATAACTTTAACATGAGCCAAGCTCTTTTTCCACTTGATCCTGTTCTTTAGAATTCGTTCAGACGGGATTTAGAAAAGAAAGGCAAAGTGCTAAAACTTTGGTAGTTTTCCCTTATAAATTTGTATGCTCCTCTTACAATTTTTATTTTTAAATTTTTCTTATTTATTTTTTTTTGTGACCTATATATAATTCAGGCATTATCTATAAAATTGGTTGTAAACAATCCACTTGATCCTGTTGTTTCGAATTCGTTCAGAACGGATTTTAGACAAGAAGGGCAGTGTTAAAATTGGTAGTTTTTCCTTACAAATTTGTATGCTCCTCCCACAATTTTTATTTCTATATTTATATATATATATATATATTATATATATATTTTTTTTTTTTTTTTTGTGACCTATATATAGACACGAACTCTTTATTTACTTCAGTGTTCCTGAGGATGTCATAGACGAAAGCGTTTGAGCACCATTCTGTGTTTTATTTCCTTCGTGTTTTTTTCATCATATATACACGGTGTCCCAAAAAAAACTAAACGCTTTATAGCATCATATATTTTATAATTTAAAAAAATCCCAAACAATATATTGTTACAGCAATTGCCAATGAAAGGTAAATTAGTAATCTAAGTGATCAAAATGCTATAGCGAGTTGTTTGCATATAAAATTTAATTAACTACGCCAAGTGCTCAAAATGTTCTCCGGCGGCATGAATGCACATTTTGAGCACTTGGCGTAGTTAATTAAATTTTATATGCAAACAACTCACTATAACATTTTGATCACTTAGATTACTAATTTACCTTTCGTTGGCAATTGCTATAACAATATATTGTTTGGTTTTTTTAATTATAAAATATATGATGCTATAAAGAGTATATAGTTTTTTTGGGGACACCTGTATATTATATATATATATATATATATATTATTTTTTATGCATTTGTGCTTTGCTGAGCGTTTTACTTCTCCAATTTGGATAAATAAATATATGTTAACCCCTTCGTCTATGGCCTTGGTCGGTTCGAAGTTGACGGGAGTTCTGGTTAGGTGGCCGCAACGGATTTGTTACTCTGGAGTAGCTGATACCGTACAGGGAATCGCAGTAGTTTTCTTCTATACTACTCTCCGATTTCTTCTTATAACGTATGGGGAAATTACTTTTCTCTCTTTAAGACTAAGTTCTCTCAAGGTTTCTCGATTCTTCTTATAACTTATCGGGAAATTATTTCTCTCTATTTAAGACTAAATTCTTTGAAGAGAGCAAGATTCGGAGGAGGAGATAAAGACTTTTTCTTACGGTAATTTACTGCTAAATTGTTACAGGTAATGCTCAGCCTCTAAGTTAGATCAGTCTAGTCAGAATGTACATCGAAGAAATTTTGTGGCTTTATATCCCCATAATTTGCTAATCTCATTATATTTTAAATGTTGACTTGTGTCTTTTTTTATTCTCTATAGGCTGCATTATTTTTGCATAATATTTGAAACTAAAGTAAATTTTTTGCTGTCGTAAGGTTTAAACAGATAAACAGGATATAGGAAGAGGAAGCCATATTTTTATCTTAAACCGCGTATTTTCAGATCTGATGTTTTCCGGATCTGCCAAGCTAATTAGAAGTGGAAATTGAACTATGCATCTTTACACTAAAATATGCATGTGAGCAAAAATTAAAGGGCTAAGATTTACAATTAAATGCTTAGGCAAGACACGACTTCACCCTCCACAACGAATCAGGATTCATTATCAAGCTAAATCTAAAAAAATGAAGAAATTTTGGAAAGAACAAGTCACCAATTATTTGGCCATATAGGAAGCAAATAAAAAATTTATCCCAACGAAAAAATAATAATAAAAAATAATAATATCGCCGAGTGTACATTCCTAAATGGCGACATAATGTCGGGTCGTACAAGGATTAGGTAGACAAGTGGATTCTTATATAAATATAAGAACTATATAGGAAGTATTCATTGTTCATTTTTACATATATATGTATTGCCAAGACGTGTGACTGATTTACGCCTTGTAAACCAACTGGCTGCCTCTACATTCTTGCACTCTCTCCTGGCTGGGCTGATCTTCATTATGCGATGAGCCATGCCAGCGAAAACATCTCCTCTCTCAACCTTCTTAGGTTAGGATACCCCATTTGGGGGAAGTCTTTACCCCGGGCCCCCCTTCAACCCCCTCTCCCCCTTTCATACATCTTGGAAGGACTAACCTCCATACCCCTTTGTTACATACCTCCCCTTTGAGGGTCTAACCCCACTCCCCCCTCTTGCATCATTGATCATTTTGCCTTCAATTGATTTGCACTCTACATTTTTGTGGGCATACTATTCGCAAGATAGCAGACAAAATGGAATCTTTTACTTGGCGGAATTCACTAGGATCAGAAAGAACAGTCAGGACTTTGCCGATAAATTTTTTTTGTTCAATATGACAACTCTCCTTCTTTCAGCAGATTTGCAAATAACAATATTATTGTTACTACCTAAAGAACATAAAATACTAAAATGAGTTTTCTTAAAAATGGTAGAAAAAACTTTATCGGGTTTGAAATTATAGTAATATTTGAAAGCAACATTTTTAATTAATTTCTTAAGGTTAAAACTTTGAGGCTGCAAAATAGGGAACTTCATTGTAATAATTAATTTCTCAAAAGCAAGAACGTATTTATAAAAGTTAAGCTTAAAACAGGAAGATTAAACTGAAGACCGAAGGAGAAGAGAAATTACTCTCCATCGGACAGTTTATAATTGGAAAGATTAAATATAACCTTCCCAGAATTACATGGAGTCAAAAAATTAAAAATACCCAATTTAGACAATTTTCGCTTGTGTCTGTTACTAACATTTACGCAGTAATTACGAGCATTTTCAAAAACAAAGTTAGCCAGAAAGCAGAAATCCAAAGAAGAAATATTATTTTTCAAAAGAGTCCATAGGTATTCAACAGACTTCGTAAGTTTGTCAATCTGTAGATTCTTATATTTTAATTCGATGCTCAGAAGCTTATTTGTAATTGTAAGTGTCTTTGTAATTGTTTTAAAATTTTACTTACTTTTTATAATTTTATAATTTATAATTTACTTTTTAGAATGTTTTAATGTAAGATCCATTTCATAATTCTTATTTCGTAATTGGTTTTAAAAATTTTACTTCTCTTTTATTCTTTACTATTATTTAATAATTTTTGGTACTTTTCCATTATCTGCCCCCTGCATTATTGATTGCCCGGTTTGGTCAGCTGTACGCCCTTGACGATTGGTTAGGTTAACCCTCTATCGCATAACTTTTTTGTAGGGTTAAGTCTAAATGCGTGTATTTGAAATGTTAAATAGAAGCAACTTCGTACCATAAAGGGTTAAGTCGTGATATTTTCGTTAAAACTAACGAAAATATCACGAAATAATCTAACCAATCGTCAAGGGCGTACAGATGACCTAACCGGGCATTCAATAATGCAGGGAGGCAGATAACGGAAAAATATCTTTTTTTTTTTAGTTTGTTTTAAAAAGTTGGTTTAGCTTTTACTTTTTATAAGTTTAGAGTTTACCCTGAAGATGACGGTTGTATCTTTCGAAACGTATGATCTGTATTAAAGTCATGCTGCATGTTGCGTCCTTGGTCTTCCTTTTTATTATATATATATATATATATATATATATATATTAGTTACGGAATTACTATTAGTTACAAAATTATTATGACAAACTTCACATACCAAATACCAAATACAAACTACACATTGGCGGAATTTGTAGTTTGTATTTGGTATTTGGTATTTGAAGTTTGTCATAGTAATTCCATAACTAATATGAAGTGTTTCTTTTCCATATTTCTGGGGTCAACCTGAAACGCCCCATATATATATATATATATATATATATATATATATATCTATATATATATATATCCCTTTGCTTTGTCCGGAGCGATAGGGCGCGTCCCTTTGTGGCGAATGTGGGAATACACCTTTCTTCGGTGTAAGGGCTTTCTCTGCCCTCGTGGACCATTGGGCCCGTTTGGGGACACGGCTGATCTCCTGCTTCTTTTTCTTTCTTTCTCTTTTAACCCATTTTTTCTGATTTTTTGGCGTTGTTCTTTGGACCTTGATTTTGACCCTTTCCTTGGCCCTTGGGTGTGGGAGGTGGTTGTCCTGCACCCTTGTCGCTTTCCAACCAAACCCAAACCCTGTCCCTGCCACTTTTCACCGCGCGTTGGATGAGAGTGGCCGCCTTTCAGGCACAGGGACTGGGTGCGGGTGTATCTCCCCTGTGTGACATCTATCGGCGGTGGGACCAAGTGTGCCCACACTTCGCCTTTCCCTTGTTGGAGTCGGTGGTGGCTGGATGCGCGCGGGGGATGAAATTCTTTTTTGTTTTGCTATGGACACTTCTCCCCCTCGGCTTACGACTACTGCTTCTCATTCCCGGACTACTCCTTCTCTCAACACTCGGGTGGTGGGCAACCAGGCCCTCGAGTCCTTTACCACTGGAAGACCGCGACCTAATGGGGTTGACCCCCTGTGGAAGCGGAACGCTTGCACTCTCCTTTTCCGTTGCCGACCCCAGTCCGTCCCTCGACTACGCCTTGGACCTACACTCTCTGGAGCAGGGGTCTCGCCCCAGCCCACTTCAGCCACCTTCGGGCAAGTCAAGCTCCACGAGGACTTGCCCCCACAACCCGGCTTCTTGCTCTCCCCATATGCCCCCCTCACCCGCCGTCAGCCCACCTCCCCACGGAGAGAGCCTCGCGGCGGACGGGGGAGCCGGCATTCACGGCCGTCCTATCGACCGTTGAATATCCCAGTCCATTTCGACTCTACAGCCTCCCTCTCCCTCCCAAGTATCCACAAATTCCTGGTGATTCGGCCTACATCTGGGTCCCTCCCGAACAACTCTGAACGGACGTTCCAGGCGATCCGAACCTACAGCAACTCCAGCCGCTATGACGTACGCCCACAGAGGGATGGCTCCCTCCTCGTAAAATCACGCTCAGCCGCAGAGACGAAAGCCCTACTCTCCGTCACTGAGGTCCTTGGATGCTCGGTGTCCGTTTCCCCACACCCTCGCCTGAACCAGAGTCAGGGCACTATTTACGCCACCCGCCTATTGTCGGTCGCAGTGAACGAGCTCCTGGAGGACCTCGCACCCCAAGGAGTCACTAAGATCTATCGTTTCACATCCCGACAGGGAGGCACCCCCTCCCCCACCTCACGTCTGCTCCTTACCTTCAACACACTAATCCCCCCCCGGCCGCATTGTATGGGGTATGGGAGACCGCGCCTCATGCGAGTTTTCTATCCGCCCATACGTCCCAGACCCGACCCGTTGCTTCAAATGCAATAAATTCGGACACGTTAGCTCCGCTTGTCGACAGCCGCATCAATTATGTGTTCACTGTGGACGACTCGCTCACCCTGACAGGTGCCCCAACACACCCAATTGCTCCAACTGTGAAGGCGCACACCCCTCTTCATCCCGAGAATGCCTTTTCTTCAGGTTCGAGAAGGAGGTCCGAGGCCTACAGGTGACGGACTTCCTTAGCCCCCGTGAGGCACGCGACAGGGTGCGGAGTCGGGAGGTGAGGCCGGGGGTGTCCTATGCCGCTGCTCTCGGCTCTATCATCTCGGCTCGCCGCCCTGGCCTGCCGCCGAAACCCCCCCAAGCCACTGCTCCCTGTTCCCCTCAAAGAAAACCCTCGCAGGACCCAACGGTTTCCTGTCCCCTCACCATTCCTCCTCTTCCCGCACCTCACCTGCCACGAATCCCCCAGGTGTCTGGGACCAGGACACCCAGGTCCCATCCACCTCAAACCCCGCCTTCCCAGTACCCCCTGCACACGCCCGACCCTGCCGCCCGGAGCAAGCCGTCGAGGCGGAGACGCCGGAGCGTGTCACCGGACCCTCCGGCCTTCCAACGTCTCTCTCCCTCTTCCCCTCGGACAAAGAAGACGGCTCGGATCCTCACTCCGCCCACCACGTCTACTATGTCCATCTCTCCCCATCGCAGAAGTCCCACCACTCTACCCCCACAGACTCTGACAATAGTGGCTGAGATCCACGACCCGCCCCGGACGACGGGACCCAGTCCGAACAATATCCTCTCCCCCGAGGATCCGGTGGATGCGGCCCTGGCGCAGCTGCACGGTGTGACCGAGGGAAGCTCGGCCGCGCCCACGCCCACGAGTCTTATGGATCTGCCCTTGCCTCCTGGTGCCATTTTCTCCACCCCTCCACGAGACTACTCTGATTCACCTCCTTCCACCCCCATCGTACCTACTCCCCCAACATCCCCGGCCCCCTCCTTGCCAACTACCCTGTGTACGCCCTCCCTCCCACCCCCGGGTTCGACAGGCCGACCGATTCCTTCCCTGGTGAACGGTAGATAGCCAGCCATGCTCCCGACCAAGCCTTCAATTTCGCGAACTCCGGATCTCCCTTCATACTCCAACCTCCTAGCACATACACCTTTACCCATCCCCCTTCATCAACTAATGGATCCCCCGAAAACCACAATAGTCCACTGGAACTGTCGAGGAATATTCGCAAATTATGAAGGCCTTACCTCCCTGCTTGCCACTTCCCGTCCGGTGTGTGTCTGTCTCCAGGAGCTAATCCTGGGGACCAGGCCCATGCCCTGCCCTACTGGTTATTTTTGCACCGCCACCCCGCCTCCTACCTGCACTCGAAGGGGAGCTGCCATCCTCGTGCACCACGCAGTCCCCTTCTACAACCTCTCCATCCGGTCCCCACTACAGGTGACTGCCGTCCGGCTCTCCCTGGATAGAGAGTACACCGTCTGCTCCATCTACCTCCCCCCCCACGCTCAAGTCTCCCGCGACGACTTGGTGGAAGTCGTGGAACAACTCCCTAGGCCCTTCCTACTGCTGGGCGATTTCAATAGTCGCCACCCCTTGTGGGGCGACACACGCACCACCTATATGGCCCCAACCCTGATATCCGTCATGACCGAACTCTCCTTCGAGTGCCTCAACAATGGCTCTCCTACTTTTTACCATGCCACCACCTGCACTCCATTCTGTATAGACCTGTCCCTCGTTTCAACTGATGCCCTCCTAGACTTCACGTGGCAAGTCCTCCGAGAGGACCATGGAAGTGACCATCTCCCCATACAACTCACCCTTCATCGACCCGACCAGACTGTTCGGGTACCGGTAAGGTGGGTTACTACCAACGCGAATTCGGCCCGCTTCCGCGATAAAACCTATACCACCCTTACAACTGCCCACTTCCCATCCATCGACGAGTGCATCGCTTACTTCGAGTCCGTCGTTCTAGCGGCCGCAAGCACTATCGTACCACAATCCTCCGCCTACCCCCGCGCCCGACGGGTGCCTTGGTGGACCCAGGAGTGCGCGGAGGCCGTGCGCGCCGTGACCGGACAGCTCATACCAGGACAACACATACCCGGACAACTCAGACCCGGACAACTCAGACCCGGACAACTCATACCTAGGACAACTCATACCTAGGACAACTCATACTCTCTTCAACAATTACCACCCCAATGTTGATCTTTTCATCTATATCCACCCCGAAAGTTTAAACTCTGCAAATTAACCAAAATAAGATAAGAAAACAATAACAACAAATTTATTATTTATTGCAAACATATAATAAATAGAGAACCATTATTTACATAAGATAAAATTTGAATGCCCGGTTAGGTCAACTGTACGCCCTTGACGATTGGTTAGGTTTAGTCGTGATGTTTTCGTTAGTTTTAACGAAAATATCACGACTAAACCTAACCAATCGTCAAGGGCGTACAGTTGACCTAACTGGGCATTCAATGAACCCAATGGTTCCCTGAGTTTTTTATGATACACACAGACCGTGCATGGAACAAGGAACTCTTCTGGGATAATTAATCCACTATAGTCCGAATAAGTAATGGTAAATGACAAATACCATAGTTTTTCTTTTCATGATGCAAGCCCGACGTGGGCAACGGGTCTCTCGCAAAGAGGTCCCATAAATATAGCTTCCCTCACCAGTTATCTGCAAAGCAGACAGGATCCAGCTTTGGGACATGGATCTAGGGTTTAAAGCAGCCTAGCCCCACTACATTTAGAACCTCAATATAAGTAAAAGACTCGTTGCCCCTTTTTCTTTGATTTATTCAATCCGACGTGAATGCAAGGAGTCTTTTACTTATATTGAGGTTCTAAATGTAGTGGGGCTAGGCTGCTTTAAACCCTAGATCCTTGTCCCAAAGCTGGATCCTGTCTGCTTTGCAGATAGCTGGTGAGGGAAGCTATATCTATGGGACCTCTTTGCGAGAGACCCGTTGCCCACGTCGGGCATCATGAAAAAGAAAAACTATGGTATTTGTCATTTACCATTGCTTATTCAGACTATAGTGGATTTAATTATCCCAGAAGAGTTCCTTGTTCCATGCACGGTCTGTGTGTATCATATATATATATATATATATATATATATATATATATATATATATATATATAATATATATACATATATATACTGTATATAACTTGCATGAATTTTAAATGTTTAAATTTAATTTTTAATTTTACAAAATAAATGTTTTCATTTCAAAATGTTTTCATTAATAACTTGAATGAATTCTAAATGTTTAAATTTAATTTTTAATTTTACAAAATAAATGTTTTCATTAATTTTTCATTTTTTTTTCTGGTCCTATGTATGAGTTGTCCTAGGTATGAGTTGTCCTAGGTATGAGTTGTCCTAGGTATGAGTTGTCCGGGTATGAGTTGTCTGGGTATGAGTTGTCCTGGTATGAGCTGTCCTGGTATGAACTGTCCTAGAACCCGTGCGCGCCAAGAAGAAGGCAACTCGGCGCTTCTACCGGACGCGACTCCCCATCCATCGCACGGAGATGCAGCGGGTCAGGGCCATCGCCCGCCGCACAATGAAGACGGCGCGCCGAACCTCTTGGCGTGCCTTTGTGTCCGGCATCACCGCCAACACACCTTCGGCTACCATCTGGAAGAAGGTGCGGGGTGTCGAGAGGCGACATGTCCCCTCCCGACCCCCTGTCCTCCGGACTAACGACGGACTCCTATGTGAACCCAAGTCGGTGGCAGACCACCTTGCTTCTACCTTCGCCGCCGTTTCTTCCTCTACAGCCAATTCCGTACCCGCCCCTGACGATAGCCCCTCTCCACCGTCCATAGACAACACCTGCAACCGATTGTTTACCATGCGTGAACTACAGGCGGCACTGGCCTCTCGACGATCCCCTTGTCACGGTCCGGACGGTATTCCGTACGGCATGCTCCAGCACATCCACTCTACATACCTTACAAATTTTCCTGCTGGATCTATACAATCGCATATGGATAGAGGGCGCCTTCCCCTCTAGGTGGAAGGAGGCCCACGTCATCCCTATCCCCAAACCCGGCAAAGATTCCCTGGACCCCACGAACTACAGACCAATCGCCCTGACGTGTTGTGCCTGCAAGATCCTCGAGAAAATGGTTGCTACGCGATTATCGTTCGTCCTTGAACATAACAATTCCTTCCCGTCTACCCAGTCCGGCTTCAGACAATTCCGCTCCACTACTGATCCCCTCCTGCTTCTCAGCCGAGACATACAGGATGCCTTCGACAATGGACAGTTCGTACTGTCAATTTTTTTTGACATCCAGAAGGCCTATGACACCACCCGTCGAGCAATGATCCTCAGTCAGTTCCGACATCTGGGCCTCGTCGGAGCCATGCCGACCTTCATCAGAGGCTTCCTCTCTTCCCGAACTTTTAAAGTCCGGGTGGGCTCAGTCCTCTCTGACACCTTTGTGCAGGAGGACGGGGTCCCACAGGGAAGCATCCTCAGTGTTCTCTGCTTCTCCGTCGTGATGAACACGGTCTCACAATGCCTTCCACCCACCATCCGCTCTTCCATTTATGCGGATGACCTTGCAATCTACTTCGCAGGGCGAGAACCGTCTGTTGTTCAACGACAGATGCAGCTCGCCATCTACCGGGTGGAAAGGTGGGCGACGTCGGTGGGTTTCCGCCTCTCCATCCCTAAGACCAAGTGTATGGTCTTCAGTAGAAGAAGACCCACAGCCCTTCCTCTACCCTCTGTCACATTATACAGCAGGCCTCTTGAGGTGGTACCCTCCACGCGTTTTCTGGGCATGACCCTAGACCGACGGCTCAATTGGGTTCCCCATCTCAAGTACCTAAAGCAATCCCTTCGACGCCCCCTCGCTCTCCTGGATCACCTCTCTCACACCACATGGGATGCAGATCGACGCTCTCTTCTTCGCCTTTACACTTCCATAGTGCAGTCGAAGCTGGACTATGGTAGTGCAGTTTACGGTTCAGCCTCCACCGCCCGCCTCCGTATCCTGGACCCGGTACTTAATAGAGGCCTCCGCCTCGCCACCGGTGCCTTCCGCTCCTCCCCAGCCTCCAGCCTCCATGTGGAATGTGATCATCTCCCTCTCGCCCTCCGACGGGGTCTTCTCCTCATGAGGACATACCTCCGTGCACAGAGGCTACCTTCTTCGCTTCTGGGCACGGTGGTTTCAGAACTACCACCTCAGGGACGGAGCTGGCACTTCACTGAAGCGGTCCGCTCTTTCCTTGATCTTTTCAACATGCCCGCCCCCTCAGGTATCCCCATTTCATTCAGCATCTACCCCCCTTGGATCCTCACCCCTATCAAGTTTTGCAAAGATCTGTGTACCCTACCGAAGACTACCACGAGCGCCATGATATACAGGTCACTCTTCCGCGAACACGCAACCCAACACCCGGACGCAGTCGCCATTTACACGGATGGTTCCCGCTCGGAAGCCGGTGTGGCCTCCTCAGCGGTGATTCTGTCCCAGCCGCTTTCCCGGGGCGTCGGCCTGCCCCGCGAGGCCTCCGTTTTTTTCGGCGGAACTTTTCGCCATTACGGAGGCCCTCGATATTGTGCGCACCCACTCTGCCAGCTCCTTCGTCATTTATTCGGATTCCCAAAATGCACTCCTCTCCCTGGAAAGATTTAACTCCCCCCACCCGCTCGTCTGTACCATCCAGCAAACCTTCCACTGTCTAACGACCCTCCAACACAAGACAATCGCCTTCTGCTGGGTCCCGGCTCATGTCGGCATCCAGGGTAACGAGGCGGCGGATCGCACAGCAAAGACGGCCTGCTCACTGCCGGCCTCCTCCCGACCCCTCCCTTTCTCCGACTTCTTCCCGACTTTCCGCTCCCACTTCCGCTCCATATGGCAGCAGGAATGGGACCAGGCCACACAAAATAAACTCCACACGATCAAGCCACGAATAGGATACTGGGCCTCCTTATTCCACCGGTCCCGCCATAAGGAAGTAATCCTAGCCCGTCTCCGCCTAGGCCACACCCGCATCACCCACGGACACCTTATGGCGAAATCGCCAGCCCCGCTTTGCCCTACCTGCCATACCCCTATCACTGTCATACACCTCCTGGTGGAATGCACAAAGTTGTCTGCTCTTCGTCGCAGGTGTTTCCCTCTCTCGGCCGAAGATCCCATACCCGACCGGCTACGATCCATACTCGCCGACGGCCCCCACTTTTCAACGGAAGCGATTCTCTTCTTCCTTACTCACTCCCAGCTGCTCCATCGCATTTAAAACCGTACCCCTCCTACCCACTATCCAGCGACTGACCCTTACTCACTCCCCTAGTCTACCACCCCCAACACAGTAACATCACCCACTCACCGCCTCGCCGAGATATGTACCGATTCTTTTAGGTACGAATCGGCGGTAAATCAGAGAAAGGAAAAAAAATATATATAACTTATATATATACTGTAGAAATCTATACCATGAAAAAGGAGTCCTTTGTCTGTGCCTCCCTTCCTCCCTTCCTCTGTATTCCGGATTGGTTGAAAGATAGTGACAGTATAGACACGTCATAAAATGGGCGGAGCTCTAGCGCGTGCTTTTCACTCCATGCATTTACGATTCAGCAAACAAAATTATAATTTTTTATAATTAGACAAAAATTTGAATTTTTAAAAATCTCTATACAGGGTGTTTCAGGAGGAAAGGTCAATACTTCGGGAGGTGATAGTATCGGTCATTGTGAGAAAATGAGATAGAGCTGTTTGAATCTACAAATACAAAAGCATTGTTAATGGTAATCAAGAAAGAGAAACCAATTACTGTTTCTAACATTTAATATTTAAACATTGGCATTTTGAATGGTATCAGATACAGAAATGACAAATTTGTTACAGTTTACAATACGTTTTCCAAAATCCCACCATCAACCTCAATGCGCTTTGCAACTCGTGTGCGAAGATCGCGTGTTGTTCGTTTGAGTTGATCGTGACGTTCCTTTATGCGGGCAGCAGCATCCAAAATGCGCGCGAGCAATTCGTCTCGTGTATCCACCTTTCTTTTGTAAACTCGACTTTCTATCGACCCCCACAAATAATAATCTAACGGAGAGAGGTCTGGAGACCTTGTGGCCATTGAATGGGACCACCGCGGCCGATCCATCGACCAGGGAAAGTTTGATTTAGGTATTGCATCACCGGACAGGTAGAATGTGGAGGAGCTCCGTCATGCTGAAAGTACATACCAGCGCGTGTAACCAAAGGAACATCCTCCAATAGTCCTGGCAATTCATTTTGCAGAAATTCTAGGTAACTTTGTCCTGTAAGACGATTCTCTAAAGTAACAGGGCCAATCAGCTGATCATCGATGATACCGCGCCACACATTGGCAGAGAAGCGATGTTGAAAATTTGTTTCCACAGTGGCATTTGGATTTTCGTCTGACCACCGATGAGAGTTACGAGTGTTGTTGATACCGTCATGGGTGAAAGTAGCTTCATCGGTGAACAGTATTAATCGAAGCAATCGGCGATTAGCATTTACCCAATGACAAAATTTCAGTCGCATGGCAGCGTCTCCTGGTTGAAGGTGATGTACACGCTGTACATGATATGGATGCAAGCCTTCCTCACGTAATGTTCGCCATACTCTTGTGTGTGGTACACCGAGACGTGTAGAAATTCTTCGTGAGCTAGTTGTAGGACTACGCTCTACCAACTGAAGAATGCTTTCCACTTCATCCACATCTTGTTGACCTTCACGTTCAGATGAAACATGAGCGCTGGGAAGTGTACCAATCTCACGCAATGTGTTGAAAACCCTGATAAACACTCTTCGATCCGGAATTCTGCGGTTCGGAAACCGTCGACGGTATTCTGCAACAGCAGCTGTTGCACTTCCATCGCAAAAACCGTAGACATACACCATATCTGCATATTCGGCATGTGTGAAGGTGTGTGCATTCTTAACACTGCTTCAAACACCAAACAATGTCACTCACAACAGTCAGCTGTCGATTGGCTTATGTTACATGCTTACATTACAGCTTACATGGTTCAAGGTTATAGGGGAGGGAAGGGGGAGGAAGACCTGCGAGTGCATCAGATTCAAAAAGCTCTATCTCCGTAACCATTCAGAATTAGATACATGTTCATATGAACTTTTTTTCTTACAATGACCGATACTATCACCTCCCGAAGTATTGACCTTTCCTCCTGAAGCACCCTGTATATGCTGTCTGTCTATGTATCTGTTCCACCTCAAAACACGGAAAAAAAAATTTGGTGAAAGTTGCTTAAAACTACTCGAAACCTACGGAAAAATTTTTGAATGCCCGGTTAGGTCAACTGTACGCTCGGGTGGAGTGAAAATGGCCCAAAAATTATTTTTTGTGAATTTTAACTTACTTGAGGTTTTAAAAGTTGCCAATTGATTAATAGAACAATATGCAAAAAAGTTTATTAAAATCAGACAATCTTTTGATCGACCACCAGACGTTATAAGTTTACAATAATATACGATTTTACACAAAAATACCTAAAATACGAGTAAACATCAGACTATATATTTTTAGTTATTTTGGCACACTATTATGCTAACGATAGAGTCTGAGTTATGCATGCATGGTTAATTCAGAATTGATAGTCACGTTTAGACTCAAGTTTCGGCATAAGCTGCTGAGAAGCGACGCGAGCCCGAATAAATCCATGGCGGGACGTCTCGCCACACACAGCGGCTGAAGCTTCGGTAACTAGGTTCACGCATCTTTCCACCGCCTGTGTGTGACAAGGGAAGCGAGGGAAGAGGACACTTGGTGAAATTTGAGCAGAGATCATGTCGTTCAATTCGTTGTCCATCATATCCATCGTAACAGGAGGCTCCGTCACGGTCAAAGTCTGCCAATCGACCATGTCCTGGTATTCGGTCGCGTCGAGGTTGAGCGGTGGCACTCGAAACCTGCGGATTTTGTTTGCAGACACATGTGATCTTGCCTTCATGATTCTTCTGAGTCCGAGTTCCCTTATATGTGGTCGCTCATCTGTGATCATGGCTAATAGCACGTTCTCGGGGTGTCCGCAGAAGCCGTTTCGCCGAATCATCGGGTCGACGACTTTCTTTAGAGAGGAGCTGAGGTACCGTGTTCTCACCATCATCCCGTGCAGATGTTTGGCTCCATCTTTGCATGATGGCTGCGTCTTGATGGCGAACCATGTTGGGGCGTAGACCCGGATGATGAATGTGACAAGAGTTTTGATGTTGTTGGATGGTGCATCGAGGCCAACATAGAGGCGGAGGATTCTGTTGGCAGTTGTCAACCATCGCGAGTGGTTCAATGGTCCCGGTTTTCGCAATGCTAGATCACAGGGACAGTGTCCTTCACTGACAGCTTGACACATCTGCCACAGGTACTGCTGGTCAGTGCTCAGGTCCTTCACGTCAACATGCGGCAGTGGCTGTAATGGAGATATAGGTTCATACGATGTTATATGGAGTTCCGTGCATGCTGTGAGAGATTTCCCTATCGGTCCTGAGAAGCACTTAGGTCCTGTAGTTGCTCCATCTAAATGCTGAAACAGGTGTCGCAGGGGGAGCTCGTTAGCATGTAATAAGCACACGAGCCATTGCAGCGGTTTTTGTAGTAATTCCTCAAGCTGCAGAATAACTCCGCCATTATGTCCAGTGTTGACAGCGGTTCCGTCGCATCCGACGACTTTCACACTGTCGAGATCCACACTTCGCGCAGCCAAGCATTCAAAGATTACTTTGGAAATCGCCTTGCTTGATCCACTTGACGGCGTCACGTGGCCAAAGTACGATGAACCTGGTTCACAAATAATGCTGACGTGCTCTTCTGTATCTCTGTCCCGGTGGCCATGTCCTGCGGCGTCTCGTACATTTTTCATCGTTCTATCCTTTCGACCGTCGAAGTACAATCCAGGCAAGTCTGTCATACTGCTGTCTAGTTTTGTCAGTTCTTGACGAGTTCTACTTCTTTCTTGGCGAATTTTACTACGATCAATGACTTTGGAGGTGTCATTTGTAGACACAATTCCAATGTCTTGTAGCACGGATGAGGCAATAACGGCTGCTGCTCGATCTGAGACGCCCGTTCTATCGCACGTTTTAGCCAAACATGGTAATCGTACAGTCATCGTCATTCTTTGACGTTTACTCTTCAGTGTCGATAGATCAGGTTTACAGTGTGACTTAGATAGGGTGTATTCTTCGTCGCTGTTGTCGGTGTCGTCGTCCTTGTCTTCCTCGTTGTACAGTAGCTTCCAGAATTGCATTGCTGCTTCGATTGTTCTTGGTGAATGCTGTGTCTTCTCGATTCACAGACTTTCCTGGATATTTTCTTCTGTAGCTTTGTTGTTTCCAGCAAATCGATGCCTCCTATAATCATCTTTCTGGCTCCTCTCTGGTCCTCTAGAAACTTTCTTTCTTTGAGTGGTACTTCGTCCGCTCTTTCGCACTTACAGCTCATGACGAAATCTACACATTTGCATTTGCTAATGTCGAAGAGTTTATCTGCGTCTTCTCTGAACTGTTCAAGTTGTTGCTTGTAGTTGTCGTTGTCCTTCCGAGCCTTGTATGGTTTCAAGATTTTCTTGTATTTCTCGTTGTACTGTCTGAGCGTTTCAATCACTCGTCCGTGCGTCACGGTCGGAAGAGACGCTTTCTCCCAAACAAGTTCAACATCAACGCAAACTTTTTTTGATACTTCGGCGAACGGTGGATATTTGTTATTCTTCGTTGTCAGCTGTTGTCTTGTATGGATGTAAGCCTTCATAACATCAGCGTAGGTGGAAAGAACATTTGTGGGTATCTCGCGTGGCGCGCCAAAAATCACACATGCAGCCTTATCCCTCGTAATAATTTCCATTTTGAAAAAAAAAACCAATTATTATAAATTGTAAGCAATGTAAGACTATTAAAGAATTTCTGCAAGAAAAAGAAATATCAAATTAATACTGTCACACTCACTTGTGAAACACCTATAAACAGATATCAATATGTAATTAACTTACTTTTAATATCAAGTTTCACGAAAAAATGATGATAGCACAAATAACCTTCAATTCTCACTGCCACATGTGCACTGAGCTTGGGGGAGCAGCCGCGCTTTGCATATTACTCACTCTCCCCCCACTCCCAATCTCCCATCCCCTCTGACTCACGGACTGCATATGTTATCACACCAAATCACTACCATCACTGAAACTAGCATTAAATCAATGTATGGTTAACTAAACTCTTTCTTATCTCACTTACTCACATCAGCTCTAATAATTTGGCCACCCTCTGTAATTGCCATTAATTTACATTCCACACATGTTGTAATCTTAAATGTCAACCTCAAGTATGCAATAACACAGTCTACAGCAAACTAAGCTGTTAATTATTTGCATAAACATGGATGAAAGACCAGCATCTTGGATGACTCCTGATGGGCAAAGCGATCGTTAAAACATGAAACATGCCATATATTAAAATCGCTGGTGGTCAATCAAGCAATGCTTCAATTGTATTATAATTTCACATGCTTGTTTCTAAAGCCCATTGGCAACTTTTCCACACTCAAGTAAATTAAAATCCAAAAATGATATTTTCACTCCACCTTACTGTACGCCCTTGACGATTGGTTCGGGTAAGTCGTAATATGTTGATTAAAACTAACGAAATTAATCGAAACCTACGGAAAAATTATTTAATGCCCGGTTAGGTGAACTGATCTCCCTTGACGATTGGTTAGGTTAAGTCGTGATATTTTCGTTAAACTAACGAAAATATCACGACTTAACCTAACAAATCGTCAAGGGAGGACAGTTGACCTAACAGGCATTCAATTAACCTAACCGGGCATTCAATTAACCTAACCAGTTGATTGATTTTAATGTTAAATATCTATATATTAATTATATATATATATATATATATATATACACACACATATATTATTTTTGATTGTACAATTAAAAAAATTAAATTTTAAATTCAACCTTGACGATTGGTTAGGTTAAGTCGTGATAGTTTCTTTTAAAAAAAATATATATAATAAAAAGTATATATTATTTTTGACTGTACAGTATTTATGTATTACCCGAAGGGTAATAACAGCCTTCCGCAGGAACTACCAAAAATATTCTGCTCGTAGGGCGGGATGAAGGGCGGGATCTCTGCTTGCATGAAGGAAAAGTAGTCATTGAGTAGTTGGTTCGAAGTTTGGGGTTAAATGTAAGTTAGGTTCAGCTTAAAGGTTTTTTGTCAAATATTCAAATATCATCTAATAAAAATTATAATGCTTAAAATTGTCGGGTTTTAAGGATTCAACTGTGAAAGAAAAGAGTGCAATGTTGATCAGCTTGTGTGAATTGCGATTCGTTTGAGCATAAGTGAAAGGCCTCTTGTAACAATTTGTATACAATATTTTTTGTTTTGGGTTTGTCCCAACATTTTTGTAAATTATTAGAATTCATTAGTCTTTTTGTATTTTGGATTAGTGCGATAAGCTAAAGATTGTGAGTCTTTCTAAATTAGAGCTGCTTTTTAATATGTGAACCCTTTATATTTGGCGGCAAGTTAGTAAATCCGGTAATAATATCGCTGACAAGATATATGTATATTAGGGATTGTTTCCCGGGATCCCGGTTGATTTTATCTGCGGGATATATCCCGGGATTTTTTCGTTCATCCCGGGATATCCCGGTGCTAATTACTTACATAATAATTAGTGTATATATAGTATAAATACCCTGTTTACACGATCATACATGTTGTATCATGATCATACAGTAATCGCAAGTGTCGTCACACACCCTTAGTGTGCGGCCACACTGGCGGCGTGCGCGCGTCTTACGTCACAGCGTGAAGACGCCATTGTGGCCATACGAAGCTGGCGTTTACATACGGCGTGTAAGCGTTTTCACTGAAGACGCGCGCACGCCGCCAGTGTGGCCGTACACTTAGTTTCGCATCAGCTGCAGTCGTGAGTGGTCGTGTGCTATAAGTCAAATTAGTTCTTTTAAATGCGCTATATTTTGCATTTTCATATGTTTAGTTGTTTTTGTGTTTTTACGAGCATGCTTATTCTTTACAAGGATATTATTCTTTACAAGTGTTGATTTTCTTACAAATAGCTGTCTTGTTGCACTCAACTGTCTTTTAAGCTAGTTATTTCACACTCATAGTTACCTAATGGAATATGTTTAAATAAATAAATGATGAAATCTTTATAATTTTTATATTAATTCCTTTTTAAAAGTATAAAAAATTTAAATACATATAAAATAAAAATCCCAGGACGAAGACAGATTTTATCCCGGAATCCCCGGATAAACAAAATGACTCAAAACGACAATCCCTAATGTATATATTAGGGTGGTCCCAAAATAGCGTGAAAAATCCATATTCACCAAATTTAACATGGTACTCTCTATTTTTTTTCGAAATAATAAAAAAATCATTTGAGTCAAATTGTATGACGTTTAGAGGTTGCTCAAGACAACAAAACTTTTGTGAACTGCCGCTGCTCTTACCAAGTTCTTAGAATATCGCAATGGCTGTTTTTAAGAAACTAAATTATTAACAATTAATTAATTACTCATATTATAAAGTAATTAATAATTAATTAATAAATTAATTAATTATTAAATTAAATTAACAAAAATTAAACAAATTAAAGAAAAATCTCAATGGGGCATTTTACCTGCGTTCCACTGACACCATATTCGCCTGTTCCAGATAAGTCCAAACACGCGTTATCCGCTAAGGGTGGAGAGGTTGTGTGGCTGACAGTCAGTTGGGTTTTGTAGTTGGTAGTGGGAGTGTAATTATTTAGACGTGGCTCGAATATTAGTGTGTCGTTTAAAGCACTGTTTGTGTTTATTATTATTTGAAAATTAATTCAAGGGTAGGTGAATAAGACGTGCATTATATCCTCATACATTTTTTATATTTTATATCAGTGCGTATGCTTAATATTATATGAAAATCATTTCAAGAGAAGATGAATAACACGTGGAGGTACCTGAAGGTTATCTTCCCCCCACGCTTGATTTGTCATCGTGGCGAATAGCACGCACGCAGAACAATCAAACAAGCATTTCGTTCTAGGATGTTTGATGCACATTGGTTGTTGATTTGTTATACAACTTACATTAACTTTGAATCACCTGAAGATCAGGGTCCCCAGCCTTCTTTAGTTAGCCTTATAACGCTAACTAACAAAAATATCACGACCTAACCTAACCAATCATTAGGTCAACTGTACGCCCTTGATGATTGGTTAGGTTAGGTCGTGATGCTTTCGTTAGTTAGCCTTATAAAGCTAACTAAAAAAGGCTGGGGCCCTGATCTTCAGGTGATGCTTAACTTTATAATGGCAATCCTTCAGAATCCGGTCATAAATTAGTTTAAAAAATAAATCGTATCAATAATTATTACATGAGCCAAATCATATATTTAATAGTATCTATTTCAATATATATTATCAATCCTTTGAACAATTTAATTATTGCTTTTTCAGCCAGAATGAATTTACTGCGACTTCATGCTATTTGCCACGATGACAAATCAAGCGTGGGGGGGAGATAACCTACAAGTACCCACGTCGATATATCAAAATTTATTATAGTACAGTACTTCTTCTTTTATTAGTCTATTATTTGAAATTATTTCAGAAGATAAATTATATCCCCTGTACTTGTTTTTATTCTTCTTTTCTTTTATATTACTGTTTGTGTTTATTATTATTGGGGAATAAGTTCAAGGGAAGGTGAATAGGACGTGGATATTTCCTTTTTCATAGTCGGCTGCTACTTGTGCTTATCAGACTATTTTTACTATCTGCGTATGCAGAAAGGTATCGTTTTCTTACGTGTCTGTTTATCTGTATGTTTGTCTGTACATGATGCCCTTTTGAAAGAGTTGACCTAAAAAATTCATTGTTGGCATGAATAAGACGTGGTTATTTTTTATAGCACTACTTGTGCTTATTAGGATATTTTTACCGCCCGCGTATGCAGGAAGGTGTTTGCTTACGTGTCCACTTAACTGTTTGTCTGTTTGTCTGTACATGATACCATTCTGAAAGAGTTGACCTAGATTACACCAAGCATTTTGATCCATAGAAGTTACATCTATGACTGAATTTGAATAATAATTTATATTTCATTGATTTGTTTCAGTATGGCGGCTTCTGCTTCACCATCGTGTACAATTGAGACACAAAAGTTCACGAATGTCTGGCTTGTGGTACCAGTTGCTGAGAAAATAACAGGCATGAAGCTTCCAACATGTCGCCAAATTATGTCTGTCTGCTTTCACAAGCATAAGACACTAAAGATGAATGTGAGGGATAGTGCTAGGTATGCCATCAGGGAAGTAGGCCAGTTATGGAATATGGCTCGCGTACCAACAACTATAGAACGAAATGCCATTGAGAAGTTGAGAAAATATTTTATTCGTGGCGCAAACTAAAAAAGAACTCAAAGCGAAGGACTACAACTCAGATGACAAATAAAAATGTTTTTCAAGAGGAATTTGACAAACTTTTTGACATTGCACGTGCTAACGCCATGACTCTTAAGATAGAAGATTGTTTATTCTTAACTGATCAGCGTGATGAAAGGAAGGGATACATGGCTGGAGTAGACAGTGTATTAACCAAGAAAGAACAATGTTCTTAGGAAGGAAAAACTGATGAAGCAGAAAGATGCCGTCTTGAAGAAATGCGAAAGAGGAAATTGGACAGCCAGGCTATATTTGAATTGATGCCCACATCTCACGATACCTCTGAAGAGGAGAGTGATGCACCAGTGCAATTCAGAATCGACGATAGTTCAGTCAAAAAACGAATGCCCATCAATATAGCTTCGTCACAGATTGCCTCTGCTCTGAATCGCACCACTGTCGATGACCGAGATGCAACATATTTGCTGGCAGCCACAGTGCAGAGCCTAGGGCATGATGTTTCAGACTTTGCGATTAATAGGTCTTCAATCAGAAGCGGCAGGATTGTCAGCCGAAAACAAGTGGCTCATGATGTTAAGGCTGAATTCAACACTTCAAATGTGGCATTAATTGTACACTGGGATAGTAAAATATTGCCAGATATTACTGGGCGAGATTCAGTAGACAGGTTACCAGTTCTGGTGTCAGGACATAATGTTGATCAGCTACTTGGGGTGCCAAAGTTGAGCAGTGGATCTGAACAAGCAGCAAGTGAAGCTGTCGTGAAAACGTTACATGATTCGAACATTCAAGACAGAGTCAAAGCAATGAGTTTTGATACAACGGCTTCTAATACTGGTCATCAGACTGGTGCTAGCCATTTAATTGAAACTAAGCTTAGAAGAGACCTTCTTCATCTTGCATGTCAGCATCACGTATATGAAATAGTTCTAGGAGACGTCTTGAAGCACTGTCTAGGAGTATTGAGTGGCCCAGAAATTGGTCTTTTCAAACGATTTCATAAAAAATGGCCCAGCATTGATCAGAAATGATACAATACTGCCATGAGTGATCAGATATGCTCTGAAATACTGAAAGCTCACAACACACTCACACTGGAAGCACTTCATTTTGCCAAGAAGGAACTTTGTCTAGTCAACAACCTAGAGATGACTACCGTGAACTGCTTGAACTCACGGTCATTTTTCTTGGTGATGTTTGCCTCTTTGCTGTACACAAACGCTTGGATTTCTACTCCTAATCTAACTGCTCTCCGGTAAATGATCTAAAATTTTCTTAAGTCTCTTGTGAAATACAGCATCATAAATGAAGGAATTTCAAAAGCTGCTACAGTGGCTTTCTGCATGCATTTATGGTACCTAAGTGAAGAATTAGTGGCCCTAACCTTCTTTGATGCTGACGTTAACAATGGAACAAAGAAGAAGATGGTAGAAGTACTAGAAAACCGAGGAGCTGACGAGCGACACCATCGAGTAAAACTGAATTCAAAAGATGTTGTTGAAAAAGAACTGGAGGATTTCGTCACAGCCAATATCTTAAAGTTCTTTGACATTCTAGAAGTGTCTTGTAATTTCCTAACATCAGTTGACAAAAGGCATTGGAATCAGAATGAAGAATTTCAACATGCCAAACAATGTGTGGAAAACCTCAAGGTAATAAATGATTCAGCTGAGAGAGGTGTTAAGCTCATACAAGATTTCAACTGTTCCATTATCAAAAATGAGGAAGAAAAACAATACCTGCTTCAAGTTGTCACAGAGCACCGGAAGAAATCCCCAGATGCCAAAACATCACTTCTAGTTGGAGAAAGTTCACTGGAAACTTTCGAAGACTACAGTACATATGCAATTTTTTGACTGACATGTTTAGTAAATTCTGATGATCTATTATTTGTATTTACTTTCATATTTTGTGTGAATACAGTTTCAATATATTTCAGATGGTTGTTATTTATTTCTGCATAACATGACTTGCTGCATACTTACATAACGATATAAATGATAGCATTGAGCGACCTTTAAAAATTGAACAATAAAGGTGAAATTTTATATGCAATGTTTTGTTGTGGATCGTAAACAAACTATGGGGTACCAAAAAGGGAATTCAAACTTTAGATTTTGAGAACCACCCTAATATATACATACCTTATGAACCTTATGTTGTTTCGTGCGTTGGTCTCTCTTCACATGGAGGTTAAGCTGGTGGCCCCGCCTCTAGGTCTGGCTTGGTGGAAGAGCGAGTTGTTTTCTTGCGCTCTCCACCGTACATAGCCAGTCACGCCCTACTCATCTGGTACTGTCCTGAGCTAGGCATCCAGTTTTCTCTTGAAGACTTCAACTTTGACCCCAGTTACGTTTCTGAGGTCCTTTGGAAGCTGGTTGAAAATTCTTGGACCCCTGACAACCAAGCTATTTTCCTTCAGAGTTGAGGAGGTCCCTTGTCGGGCCTTTAATTTGGGAACACTACACATTCTGCCTCTCCTATTTTCCAGTGTTGTTTGAATGGTAATTGGGTTTAGTTTTAGGTTTGGTACCAGTTTTTCGATCATTTTCCATATGTAGATTATGGTGTACCTCTCTCTTCTTCTTTCCAGGGAGTAGAGATTTAGTTTACGTAGTCTTTCCCAGTAGTTGAGTTCTTTGCAGCCATCAATCTTGGCTATGAAATGTCTTTGCGTTTCTTCTAGTTTATTAGTTTCTTCCTTTTTGTAAGGGGACGCCAAAACTGAGCAGTATTCAAGTTTTGGTATAATGAGTGTTTTTAGCAGGAGAATCATTACTGTCCTGTTCCTTCTCTTCAACGTTCTTAGTACTTGTTTCGCGACTCTTTTTGCTTAATTTATCGCTATCTGATTTTGTGTTTCGAATTTCGCATCATCTGTCATTACAACCTCCAGATCGATCGCTTTCGTGCTTCTGTGAATTTTTACCATGTCTTAAGAGCAGCTGAAATTTATCGGCGTTAAATAACATGTTGTTGTCTTCTGACTATTTGTATATCTTGTTCGTGTCCCTCTGCAAGGCCTCCACTTCATTTACATCGCTGATTTTTCTGCTGATCTTTGTATCGTCTGCAAAGGATGTTACTATACTGTTGCTGTTTACTCCGCTGTCTATGTCTGTTAGCATGATAATGAACAGGAGTGGAGCCAGTACTGGCCCTTGTGGTACTGAGCTGCGTACCTCCGATTCTGATGATATAACTTGAATTCTGACGACCTGCAGACGTTCTCTGAGGAAGTTGTAGATCCATTTTCCTACTTTGCCTGTTATTCCCATATATTTCATTTTATGTGCTATTATACCATGATCACATTTGTCGAAAGCTTTGGCAAAATCTCTGTATATGACATCGTAGTTGTCATTGCCTTCAAGTGCATCTACGATATTGTTGTAGTGTTCTATTAGTTGTGATAGGCATGATCTACCTGATCGGATTCCGTGCTGATTTTCGTTGAATCTTTCCCGTGTCTCCAGGAAATCATAAATTTTCTCTCTAACTATTCTTTCAAATACTTTGGTGAGGTGGGACGTCACTGACAATGGTCTATAGTTCTTTGCTTGAGATCTGTCCCCTCCTTTATATATAGGGACAATGTTTGCTCTTTTCAAGATGCTCGGTATTTCCCTAGTGTCTAGGGATCTTCTCCATATCCAGTATAAAGGTGTAGCTATTTCATTTTTATAGTTTTTAATCAATAGTGCGTTCCAATTGTCCGGACCTGCAGCTGAATGTGGTTTCATTTTTCCTATAGCTCTCGCTACATCTTCTGGGGTAAAATCAAAGTCTGTTATATACACTCCTTGCAATTCCTCTTCAGAGAATGCATCTATGTCAGGAGTTTAAGTTAAAGGCCCCAAATTTGCTTCTTTCCGTGTATTGTCTTTTAATGCTGTTGTCATATGTTGCTATCTCGATTAAGTTGTGGTATGAGATAATGGTTGTGGTTATTTTTATATCAGCAATCAAGTTCGTGTTATTCGTAAATACCATATCTAGGCAGTTATTTTTCTGGTATTTACTGTTATCTCCTGTGTCAGCATAAACTCATTTGTGAGAGCCATCAACATTTTTGCTTGCTCCTGGTCTTCTCTTTTGCCCCCCTTGTCCTGGGGTGTATATATATATATTCCTATCCACCTTTTTGTATTTTATTTTGTATTTTATATTTTTATATATATATATATATATATATATATATATATATATATATAATATATATATATAATATATATATTAGGGTGTCCCGTTAAACCCAAAGTTGGTCGGGTACACCATTAACCGATACAATATGGTGAAGTGGGCTACTACGAATGCCCAAACAAGTTTTTAAAGTCCTATCTAAAAAAGTCATGCATCCCCAGGGGTTTACATTTTACACCGATTCAGACCAAAAAATTGGCATTTTGACCTTTAAAAGACCCATTAAAGCTAGAAATTACATACACATTTTTTCCAATCTGTTAGTAGGAAGCCCCAGAACCACGTCAAGGTCGATTGGAACCTCTGGAGTTTTTTATAGTTTTTTTTAGTTTTTTCTAGTTTTTTGTTAGGTTTTTTATTTTTTTTTTATTTTTTTTTTATTTTTAATTTTTTTTTTATTTATTAATTTTTTTTTTATGAAAAATTGCATAAATCTCCTTTTTTTAATAAAAAATTGCATTAATCCCCCTTTTAAACTAATAATTTACCTAGTAATTACGAAGATTCTTTTAAATTTTTTCTATGAAGTTCTGTGGTTTGAATTTTAGCTTTAAGCTGAGCTTCATCTTTAACTGTAGGAGCCAGATCAGTTATAAGCTTAATAGCCCTTTCAGCAAAATCATTGACAACCTTCAAATTACTCACAAACTCTTCCATTTCATTATAGTTTGGATCTGAGCACCATTCTCTCACTGGCTTTGACAACCAACAACTTTCTAAATTCATGATTTTAAAGATTTTCCATGAATTAGGTCCTATCAAATCCACCAGATGTATATCTGGGTGTAGTTCTGGAACTGCTGACTTTCCTATAATAATTGTGGTTAGTGAAGGGGAGGTAATGCGCTATATTGATAAAATGAAAACGCGTAAATCACCGGGCCGGATTCCATATATCCCATACAACTAAAAGAATTAAAAGATAGCATTGTTGTGCCGCTAACAAAGATTTTTAATGTGTCTATTCCTGAGGGGTGCGTACCAGATAATTTCAAGTTAGCAAACGTAACACCTATCTTTAAGAAAGGTGATAAAGGTGCGGCGGGAAATTATAGGCCAATCAGTTTAACGTCTGTTGTAGGTAAACTACTGGAATCAATTATTAGGGATCGTATAGTCGAACACTTAGAATTGCATAAACTAGTTAGAAATACGCAGCACGGATTTAGGCGAAACAAATCTTGCTTAACTAATCTTTTAGAATTTTTCCAAAGCGTGGTTGACGTTTATGATAGACATCGGGCGGTTGATGTAGTGTATTTAGATTTCCAAAAAGCGTTTGACACCGTGCCGCACAAAAGACTCATTGAAAAAACTAAGGCTCATAGAATCAGGGGTGTAGTAATAAATTGGAGAGAAGAGTGCTTGCGAGGTAGGAAACAGAGGGTGGTCGTTGATGGAGCGGAGCTGCGATACTTGCTTTTGTATTCTCTTCTAAAGTTTTACTAAAAAAAGATAAAACTACAAGTTCTTGACTTGGGCTAATGTAGCGAGTGGCGTTCCTCAGGGTTCTGTATTGGGCCCCTTGCTTTTTCTTACATATATATTAACGATTTAGATGTCGGCCTAGTCAGTACAGTTTCAAAGTTTGCGGATGACACGAAGCTGGGTGGTAGGGCGATTGATGACGAAGATAGAGATAAAATCCAGGAAGATCTGAATAAAATCGTTGATTGGTCAGTCACATGGCAAATGAGATTTAACGTCGATAAGTGCAAAATTTTGCATATAGGTTCGCGTAACGGTAATTTTGCGTATAGTATGTCAGGGAAAGATTTAACAAGCGTAGAGCAGGAAAAAGATTTAGGAATTATAGTCACTGGTGATTTAAAAGTAGCGAAACAAAGTACAGCAGCGGTCAATAAGGCGAACAAAGTGTTAGGTTTTATAGCTCGGAATTTTTAGTACAAATCGCGCAATATTATAGTTCCTCTTTATAAATCAGTAGTTAGACGCCATTTGGAGTACGCGGTCCAATTTTGGAATCCGCATATGCGCAAAGATATAAACAAAATCGAAAGAGTTCAAAGACGAGCAACTAAGATGATTCCGTCGCTTAGGTCAAAGTCGTACGAGGATAGGCTCAAGGAGTTAAAATTGACTACACTCGAGACTCGGAGGCTAAGGGGTGATCTAATCCAGGTTTTCAAAATTATGAATGGGTTCGATAACGTAGATAGAGATAGCTTTTTCGAAATATCTCAATATAATAGGACTAGAAATAACGGGTGTAAGTTGACAAGTACAAAGTTCGAGACAACAGTTGCCAAAAACTTTTTTACGCATAGAATAGTAAATAGGTGGAATAGTTTGCCGGTAGAAGTAATTAGTAGCACATCTATAAACATGTTTAAAAATCGATTAGACAAATATGTTGATAGATTGGGTATAGTTTAAGGTAGTAAAATTAAGGCTTTGTGGTGATAGATCCCACAGCTCAACAGAAGTGTTGTGGGATATAGGGAGGCAGCATCTTGGGTTAGGGGATACTCTCTGTCCTTACACACCCTATTTAAAGAGATTCCTCTGCCGAGCGGTGCCCCCCATAGTACTGTGAGGTATTGAAAAACTCATGATCTTCAATTGCCCCACAAACACCTTTAAATGGGAGACCCAAAAATGGGTGCACACACATGTCTACATTACTGTACAGTCTTTACAGCGACACTACACTTTTCCTTCTAAGTGTATATATGGAAATGTATATGGTTGTAAATTGTGACTTGGTCCGCAATTGATATGGACCTTGACTTATTTTTGGTTGGCAAGGTACTGGTATTGATGGATACCGTAATGAAATTGACTGGATTCTTTGGATCTGATATATTTGCATGTCGGTTATAAATAGATATAAAGTGTAACATATTTGTGGATCGTAGTCTATTATGACTTGATCCCCTGGATCGAGAGATTCTATCTTTAGTTTCTAATTGATAATTAATTAGTTTTAAATTGATAATTATTTAGTTTTGTAAAAATTGGTTGTTGCCAATGTACAAGCAGTTTTTCCATAGTGGAGCCATGTCGATGGGCCGAAGTGGCCAATAGTGTGCCCACTATAAAAATTTCTCATGTTCTTATGTTCTTGTGGTTCGGAACCCACGTAAAATTGTAGGTCTCCTTCGCCACCACGGAGGACATGCGCAATACACAATTACGAACGCAGTTAGGTAGACCAGCCATGAATGGATCCTAGGGTCTTTGTTGGTCTGAAACATTATAACATTATAACTTAAGTTCCTAGTAAACGAGCTGCGATACTTGCTTTTGTATTCTCTTCTAAAGTTTTACTAAAAAAAGATAAAACTACAAGTTCTTGACTTAAATACCACTTGTGTCTTAAGAATGCATCTACTGCAGTAATAGAAACTTCTGGATCTACTTCCTGCCAGACATTAACTAATTGCTTATAAAATCGCAGGTCAATGAGTGGTGCTTCTGCAGCTAATGGGGTCTTTAGCCAATAAGGGCCATAAACTAAAGATGTAAACTTGACAAATCTTCCAAATGATTCTTTTACTTCTGGTTCATAGTTAAGCTGATCTCTAAACAAGAGAAGTTTATCTGAATACAGCTGAGGTCCCATGAATCTAGTTCGATGGCATGCTCCTGATTTACGAAGATGTATCTTTGAAGACCTGTGCCCCGACAATAAACAGTTTAATTCTAAATATTCTAAATAATCATCTCCGAAGTAATTTTTGTTCTCTAATAAAGAATTATAAATTATATTTGCACTTTCTTTAATATCCATCAACAAAGGCTCAGTTATATTTATTTCTTTAGTTTGGGATAATGTTATTTTGGACCAGCGTTTCGAAAATTCTTCAAATATGGGATAATCGGGACCAGTGCTTTTTCCAAAGATGCATTGCCAAACAGATTTTACAATAAGTTCGCCAGTGTGGTGACGGCATGCTAAATATAATAATGGTCTATTCAGATTTCTATCTATATAAATGCAAACTCCTTTGTTAATACCTGTATTTGAGGCCGTCGTGTCAAATGACATACCACTTACCTTTCCTGTGACCTGCCAATCTGTAAGGAGCTTCAATGTAGCTTCAGACATTTGTTCACCAGTAGCATTTTGAATAATAGGTATCCGAAAAATTTTATCAATATCAGGAGATCCAATAGCAGCAATAGCAAGCCTTTCTAAGCCTAAAATCTGTTTTGAATCCCAATGGACAACAAGATGTTTTATATTGATATTTTGAAATAATTCTTTGACTTCATTTTCAGTTTTTACCCTATTTTCTTGTGTTGCTCTATGAGTACTGTAGATGTTTTTGAAACTGCATAATCGTTTAGGTCTCCACCACCGGCTCTAATTAAAGCAGAAATTATTAATGTAGCTGTTCTAACAGATACATTTCCTCTGTCTATAGCACTGGCTACAATAGACTCTTTAAGTACATTTCTAGGTAGGTAGATAGGCTTTTGTTCTTTAGTTGCTTTTAGTCTTTTATTGAGGTAATCATAATCGTTAGAACTATCTCCCTCACATTCTAATTAGTCTATTTTCATTTTACATGATTTGCTCATTCTCTCTTGTTCTTTCTGACGTAAACGTTCGTTGGTTGCTAGTCTTTTTATTTTATTTTTTATTCTTTGCTCTGAAATCTTATTTCTTTAACCCAGTGTAACTTTATATCCCTCTCTCAGCATCTTTAAAAACTCCAGATCTTCTTCAACTTCAGCTTTCCCTAGCTTTTCTGAAAGAACTTTTTCAGGAAATGGGTGAGCGACATCAAATATTGTTTCAAGTTTTTCATAAAATTTGTGTACTGAACTTAGGTGCTCTTCAGTTTTTCTATATTTATGTTTTGTTAGAACATACCATTCCTGGTGCAACTTAAGAAGTTTTTTAACGGCATATTGTCTGCTACTAGTAGGTAAATTGTATTTATTCCAAAAGGAGAACACATGGTCTATTACCATGCCAGCTTGATGACTTACAAGTTTTCCTTTAACAAGGGACTGATTATAATGAGGATTGCAAGCTTTAATATGATGGAAATATTTGAGTACTTGATTGTTGGTTGGAACAGCTGTAGTCGTTATGGAGGCTATAGGTTGACCTAAAGGGGAATTTCTGTTTTGCTTCTAGTTAATGGTTTGCATAGAGCCATTTTATCAATTTAAATAGGTAGTATGGTACCTAGATTTAGAAATTCCTGGAAAAAAGTTAGATTAGTTAGTAAAAATCGCTAAAAATATGAAGTAAGGGGGCTAAATTGGGCCCTGTGGGGCCCATGTTTAGCGTTCACACTTATAAAGCTAGTATACATTACCAGAAATGTATATAGAGTAGTAAATGTGTTTTACTTTTAATTAAAATAATATATTTTACTAGAAACTGCCAAAAAATGCCAATTTTTTGGTCTGAATCGGGGATGTAAAATGTAAACCGCTGGGGATGCATGAATTTTTTGGATAGGACGTTAAAAACTTGTGTGGTCATTCTTAGTAACCAACTTCACGATATTATATCGGTTAATGTTCTACCTGACCAACTTTGGGTTTAACGGGACACCCTAAAATATATATATATATATATATATATATATATATATATATATATACACACACAGAGTTATACACACACCGTGTATACCTTTTAACCTTTCAAATGTTCCGTGTAATGATTCCTTGTTTTACGTAGGCCAAGCTTGTTTCCTTTTGAGTTGGCCTGGTAAAGTAACGCCTACTTCCACCTCACATAGCCAGGCACTCCCGGCTTATCTTGGATTGTTCTGAACCAGGCGTCTAGTCTTCTTTTGAAGATATCCATTGCTAAACCACTCGTGTTCCTTAGTTCCTTGGGCAGTTAGTTAAACAGTCTTGGTCCTCTCACAACAAAATATTTGGAGCAAGTGTAGTTTACGTCCCCCTGACGCAAAGGGGGACACAAACTACACTAGGTCAAAGTTGGAGAACGTAAACTACATTAGGATCTTTAGGAGACATTTTTAAAATAAATCCATCAAATAAAAGGTTAAAACTAACGAAAATATTACGACTTAACCTAACCAATCGTCAATTTATATGTATATATACACACACACATGATACATATATATATATATATATATATACCATATGTCCCACAAAAAAGTACACCGAACTCTAGATTGTACTAACTCCTCCAAAAATTGAGATATTTTGGATCTGTTTGTTTGATTTAATATAGCAAATTATTCTTTGTTAACGTTCAAATTTATTCATGTTTAAACGATTTAGTGTTTAAGCATCTGCTTTTAACTGAAGGGTACAACAAAATGGATTGCACAAAATTGGTCAATGAAAAAATAATGTGTGTGCTAGCGATGTAATGAAAAGACAAATACATAATAATAGATACTTTAACATAATTTTAATAAGATACAAAGCAGATTTTTCTTTATTCCTTATTGCAAAAGTTATGCTTAGTTTCGTTTTCTTTCAACATGACCGCCATTCCTATCGATACAAATCTGGAGTCGAGCTCTCATCTTCCCCATCACTTTTGATAAGATCTGGATTGTCTTTTAACAAGTTGATTTCAGCTGTGATGCGAGTCCTCAAATCATCTAAATTGATAGGTTGTGATGCAAATACTCTATTTTCCAAATGACCCCATAAAAAGTAATCACACGGGGTCAAGTCAGGGCTTCTGGGAGGCCATTCAATGTCATGGCCTGAAGCAATTACTCTTTGGTGGAAGACTTCCTGCAAGCGTTCCTTCACAATAACTCTCCTGTGAGCAGGAGCTCCGTCTTGCACCCACCAAATACGATTAAATCGGTTTCCATAAGTTGTTGTTGTTTAGCCGATCAGCCCACCCTGATCGAGCAAGCCGGCGGCACGCAGGTAACCGATCGCCCTCTTCGGAGTGGACCAGAGGTTCAGCGCACTAGTGATGTTGTGTTGTGTTCGCTGTTGTGCTAGAGCGGTACAGTCTGTCATAATGTGTTCAATTGTTTGTGGTGTGTCGTGGCACAGGTGGCAGGTGTCGTCTATGGAGTTGTCTAGTCTGTGTTTATATGTTAGTAAGTTGGGGTGATGTCTACATCGGACTCGTGCTAAGTTAACTCGATCCGATCTGCTCAGGCTGATCTCTGACCTGTTAATGGGTGGCGGCTTCGCACATAGGACCGCATTCGGACCGAGTCGTGTCAGTGCTTTGTGGGTTAGGTGTGTGTGTATGTGTTTTCTGTACTGTGTGATGTCTGTGGGGCGTGGTATGGAATGGAGTATTTGGTTATAATGTCTCTCTGGTGTTACCTTAATGGTGCGAGGTGTCGGTGCGTGATTGTACATGTAGTGGCAAGGGTGTTGTGGGTTAGTTGTCGCTGCTGCCATGAATTGTGTTCCCCTCATGTCTAAATGTTTCCTAACTTTCAGTATTTTTGTTTCTGTGTGCAGGTGTTCTATTGGTGTTGTTTGAGTGCATCCTGTAATGATACGAAGTGCGTTGTTTTGTATTGTCTGTAAGGTGTTTATGTGTGTGTTTGAGATAATGGGTGCCCAGCATGGGCTAGCATAGTCCATAACTGAGCGAATATATTGTTTGTATATGAGTGATGTTGTTTCCTGCTGGTGTCCAAAGTTTGTGCCTGTTAGTACCCTAAGCGTGTTAAGTCTTGACGTACATTTGTTTTTAATATCCTGAATGTGGTTTGCAAAAGATAATGATGTGTTGTATGTGACCCCAAGTATTTTGGTCCTGTGAGTGTGTGGAATGTTGATGTTGTTTAGTGTAAGCTGTGGAATTACCTGGTGTTCTTTTGTGTTGCTTGTAAGCAAGGTGATGGTTGATTTTGTGGGCGCTACTTTGAGTCTATTGTGTGTGAGCCAGTCTTGTATACTGTTTATGTATGTTTGTAGGTTATTTGTAGCGGTGTCGATGTCGTTGTGGGTGGATGTTAGAGTGATGTCATCTGCATATGATGATAATGTAAGCTTGTTATCTATGGGTGTTGGAATGTCATGCATGTATAAGTTGAAGAGTGTTGGTGAGAGAACAGAGCCTTGAGGGACCCGTTCGGAAAAAGCTTGTTTTTGGATGACTTGCCATTAAATGTGACATGTGAGTATCTTCCTGAAAGATAGTTGCTCAGCCACCTTTTGGTGTTATTGTGCAGGTTTGTGTTGAGTATTTTGTTTATGAGAGGGAAGCGTGGGATAGCATCAAATGCTTTACTAATGTCTATTGTTGCTAATAGTGTACGTTGAGCTGGTCGTCTGGAGTTGATGCCATCCATGATGTGCTGCGTGAGGTTAGTGAGTAATGTCGTGGTTGAGTTGTGAGGTCTGAATCCATGTTGAGTAGGCGATAGTGGAATGTGTGGGTTGGTGATTTGTAAGATTAGTCTTTCTGTTACTTTGGAAGGTGTGCATAATAAAGTAATGGGTCTATAGGAAGCTGGTTCTGTTGGATTTTTCTTTGGTTTGAGTAGTGTAATAATTTTACCTTGTTTCCATATGTCAGGAATAATACAGTGTTGGTATGAATATGTGCTGATATTTGTGAGAGCTAGTATTCCTTGTGGGCCCAAGTGTTTAAGGTGTATGTTAGATATGTTGTCTGGTCCAGTAGCCTTCGAATTCTTAATGTTTTTGATGATCTTGGTGGTCTGGTCTGTATTGAAGGGTGTAATGGTTGTGTCGAGTCTGTAGGTTTTCTTGTGTCTGGCTGTTTGTCTGTCTGCATGTTTCTGGTTTCCATAAGTAATACGTATTTGTGGAAGGATTTCTCGGTCTATCATTTCTAGGTAAGCTTCACCATTTAGATTACCATCGTAAAAGACCGGGCCAATTAACGCTCCATTACCACACAGTCCTACCCAGAGAGACAGTTTTTGTCTAGAGTTAGTCTTTTCGTAGATATGATTGTCAGGTGGATGATTTTTTGGTGCATACTGACGGCAGATTTGTCTGTTCACTAGACCATTCATAAAAAAGGCCGCCTCATCTCCAACCACTAATTGTTCCGTGAATCTTTCTGGTTTTTCAAGAAACCACTGGGCAAATCTTAGGCGGCGAGGTAGATCTCCTTCAATGAGTTGATGTCGAATTTCCATTCTGTATGGGTACAAATTCAAATCCTCACGAACTATTCGATGAAATGACATGCGTGAGAGTTCTGTACCATTTCGCCTGGTGGACACTTTTGGATGTCTCTCTAATAAATGCCGAACATGATGAATGTTCTCGTCTGTTCTTGCCGTCTTCGGATGGCCTGAACGTCCTTTGTTCAAATTGAGGACCGTTCCTTCTTCTTTGTATTTCCGAACATTCTTCAAAATTGTATGTTTAGTTGGAGAAGCTCTATCGGGAAATTGCAGTTCGAAGGTATTCTGAACTTGTTTTAAGCTTTTAGTTTGCAGATAAGTTGTGACCATGAGAACGCGCTGCCATCGTGTAGACTGCATGATAAGGGTTTCAAAGTTATTTATAAATTTAGTAATTCAGATTCTTCATTTATACCTATGTATGACTCGTATCTTAGATACAAAAGTTCGAATTATTTAAAAAAAATATTTGCAATATCCTTCGACGTAAAAAGTAGCACATTGGTTAAAGCAAGAGGAGCTATCTGGCTGGGAGAAATGATCATTCCGCGCAACCCATTTTGCTGTACCCTTCAGTTAAAAGCAGATGCTTAAACACTAAATCGTTTAAACATGAATAAATTTGAACGTTAACAAAGAATAATTTGCTATATTAAATCAAACAAACAGATCCAAAATATCTCAATTTTTGGAGGAGTTAGTACAATCTAAAGTTGGGTGTACTTTTTTGTGGGACATATGGTATATATATGGGGTTGCCCAAAAATACGTCTTGAGATTTGAATATCAATAACTTAAAAAATATGCAGTTCACATTTCCAAAATAAACAGAACTTTTACCTCAATCTATTGATAAGCCATCATAAAAATTTCAGACCTCTACGTAAAATACTTTTTCCACAGCTGAGGGAACAATGAGGTATAGTGAAAAAAATGAATATCATAAACTGAAAAAATTTTATTATTCACATCTTATCAACAAATATGATAAATATGTCCGCCGTCCTGCTTATAAACTAATCTTAACTTTTCTTCCACGATATGATACATTTTCTGATTTTTGTTATTGTTATTTTGTCCCAACATTCTAATATGTTTTTCTTTAATTGCATTTCTGTAAACTTTTCTGTTTGGCCTTCATAAATCTTCTCTGCTAGAGTGTTCCATATGCAATAATCCATGGGATTGGAATGAGGTGATTGCGGGGGGCCAGTCGTTTTTTCCAATGAAGTTGACTACATTCTGTTGTAGATAATCCTGTGTGAACTTGCTAGTATGAGCTGTAGCACCATCTTGTTGGAGTATGAAATCGTTTCCATAATACAGACGCTGACAATCAGGCAAAAGATTCTCCTCTAAGAGATTTACATAGGTTTCTGAATTAATTTTTGTATTTTCTGAAATGAAATGAATTTTCGTCTTTCTATTCCACGATACACCTGCTAATACCATAATTTTTTTGGGAAAACAGATTTGTCTGGTGGTAAAGTCTCCATGGAGGAATGTCTTTCTTACGCCGACCATAAACAACATCGTTCTGGGAGTTTCGAGCAATCTCGATGGTGAAATCTTTTTCATCTGTAAAAACTATGTTTTTAACGTCACTGGACGAAAATCTATCAAGCAATTTTCTACAACGAATTTTTCTTTTAGCTCTTACATTACTGTCACGTCTTGAAACGGATCCTTTTAACTGCTTTAAGTCCTACCGTTCTCTGCATTCTTTGTATGGAACTTCGACTGATACCTAAATTTCTTACAATTTTCCTCTGAGAGCAGTGTGACCCAGGTCGATCCTCTTGAGATAGGCTCATCATTTCGATCATTGCTATATTGTCTTGAGTGTAAACTGTTTTAGGCCGAACACTTCCACGCTTCCGTGCCGTCGAACCGGTTTCTTTAAGTTTTTTAATTATTCTTTTCACAGACGTAACATTACAAGTTATTCCTGGAAATTCACTCAAAATTCTTGCCCTAGTCCATCTTTTTTCCAAGAAACACTTTTCAATAACCGCTTTTTCACCGTTAGTTAAAAACCATAATTTGAAGGGTAAGTTTAAAAACCAGTATTTAAGATAGGCGTAGCCTATATCATCTGACGTTTTTCAGAGACTAATAGATTAGCCATAGGCTAAGGAAACTACTACAAGTCTTAGAATAGTTGCCAGGTACAGCTATACACATTTAGGATTTAGGATATTCGTTTTTTCACCATACCTCATTGTTCCCTCAGCTGTGGAAAAAGTATTTTATGTAGAGGTCTGAAATTTTTATGATGGCTTATCAATAGATTGCGGTAAAAGTTCCTTACATTTTGGAAATGTGAACTGCATATTTTTGAAGTTATTGATGTTCAAATCTCAAGGCGTTTTACATTTAACACTTAACGCAAGAGTATGATTTTTCTACTTAACATGCAAAAATTATTAAACCTTTTTAATATTTTTTTCTAAAACTAATTTTTTATGTAAAATTTATCTGAAATTATTAAAAAAATTGATCGAAATGCTTTCCTTCCATTTCAATAACTTTTTTTATTCTTAGCCGGAATATGGGAGAACTTAGGAAAGCGAGTGTACAGGACTATGATAAAAGATGTCGCTCATTTACGCGAGATCATCATTCAAAAATGGGAGCTTCCACAGGAACAAGTAAATCAATCCATAGATGAATTCTGGCCAAGAATAAAAAAGTTATTGAAATGGAAAGAAAGCATTTTGAACAATTTTTTTAATCATTTCAGGTAAATTTTATGTTAAAAATTATTTTTAGAAAAAAATATTAAAAAGGTTTAATAATTTTTTGCATGTTAAGTAGAAAATTCATACTCTTTCGTTAAATGTTGATAGAGTTTGAATTTTTTGATATTTTAGTCTGAAAACTTGTTTGCATATACTGTAGATAAATACATATGTTTTATTTTGTAGAAGTTTTATTAAAATTAAATGACAAATGTTGAGTTTATAGCCTCTTTAAAATGTACCCTTTTTTATGGCACACCCGTTATATATACTGTAAATTGACGATTGGTTATGTTAAGTCGTAATATTTTCGTTAGTTTTAACGTTTTATTTGATTAGGTATACGCGGACAAAGTTGGGGAACGCAAACTACACTAGGATAATGTAGGGGAACGTAAACTACACTAGAATAATTTAAGGGAACGTAAACTACACTAGGCACCACAAGGGGACGTGAACTACACTTGCTCCAAGTATTTTCCTTGATGGTTGAGGATGTTCCCTGTCTAGCTTTTAATTTGTAAACACGACACGTTCTTCCTTTTCTACTTTCCATTGTTGTTTGAGTGGTTATATGGTTCAAAGTAAGATTAAGGACTAGTTTCTCCATTATCTTCTTGTGATTGTGAAATTAGAATTTATTAATGAACATAAAATAACAGAACTCATAACGTATAAATGGAAAAGAAGTTAGGTTTAATAGATGGAATATAAAGTTAGTAAATAGCATTAGATGAATTTGGGCAAGCGTAAGTAACTTTTTGCATTAAGCCTGAACAACAGGTTTCGTTCCGTTCATACATGTACTTGAAGTTAGCCAATCAGGCACAGGTTTGGCTCTCACGTGTTGCCCACCTCCCGTTTTGTTCAATCATGTCATTAAAAAGTTAGTTTTCAGATAACACTAGATCAATTAAATTAAATAAGTTAATATCGTAAAAAAGGCCAATAAAGTTAGCTAAATAATATAAAATAATTAGGGGATAATAAAAACTATTAAAATCATGTATTAATTACTGTTTCTTGAGTTTTAGGTGCAGTAATAAATGAAAAATAGTTCAAGTGTGAAGCGCGAATTGAACAATGAAATCATCTCGATGGAAAGGCAGCGCATCTCTAAGAAAAGAAAGCTTTATTTTGGTACATTTTGTTTAGAGATATCTTTAGTTTAAATTTTTGGTGAGACTCTGTAGTTGGGTGAAAACTTGTAAAAAAGCTGGCGGTGGCCGATTACCTTCTTAAAAAGTGCTGGCGGTGAATGTGTTAAGATCATTTTGCCTTCCCTTGTTAATTTGTTTCTAACATTTCGATCAGAGCCCGTGGGAAGTAGGACTTATATTTAAGACGAATTAACCCTGGAATGCATAGCGGGGTCCAATTGGACCCAGCTATGTATGATGATTTGATTCGCCTATGCAGTCTGGGGTTAATAACAGTAAACTAAATTCATTTTCCACTTGGGCCAACGAAATAGAACTTTCTATCCGCGGCCGTAGGCTTTCATTTATGTCACGCACGAGGTTATATCGTTTTTGAAGGCTTACTTGGTTTTCGGTCAAGGCTTAACCTTGTCTATTGAATTATGTAACGTAAGTGTAAAGCTAACCTAATTTGTGAACATAAGATTAAAAGAAAAAATTTTGGTGTTTCATAATAAAACTGTGTAAAGTTATACTAATGGTCTAAAGTTAAATTTTGAAGTTATTATAACGATAAACAGTAATAGTTTACATAGTTTTGTCTTGTGGAAAAACTAAAAAATAATCCCACTAAAAGTATCAATGGTTATGTTACCATCCTCAGTGTCACGAATGTGAATTTTGTTTTGTTACACACCAACCCGCGGACAGGTCAATGGTTGGTAAATGGGCGAGTTACCGTAACACCCATTAAACCCCGAACCATACAATTTTGCAGGTGTAAATAATGGTGTACCTCTCTCTTCTTCCTTCCAGTAAATATAAGTTTAATTCACGTAACCTTTCCCAGTAATTTAGTTCTTTGCATCCATTGATCTTGGCTGTGAAGCTTCTCTGAATCCATTCCAGTTGACTAATGTCTTCTTTTTTATATCGGGGTGTTAAGACCGAGCAGTATTCTAACTTGGGTATGATCAGTGTTTTCGATAGAGGACTCGTTGCATATACTCCTATCCCTTCTTTAAAAGATTCTCAGTATCTGCCCAGTTATTCTTTTTGCTCTCTTTACTGCTATCTTATTTTGTGTTTCAAATTTCGAGTCGTGAGTCATTACAACACCTAAATCTTTTGCTTCAGAATTTATCTAAGTTTCCTGTCCACTTGGGGTACAGTATTCCATGTATTTTAGGCCCTTCCTTTTTCCGTACTTTAATAGTTGAAAATTTCAGTGTCAAATTTCATATTATTGCCTTCAGACCAATTAATTGTAGATTCTGTTCATGTCGGTTTGTAGAGATCGTATATCCCTTGGGTTTCTTATTTTTCTACTAATTTTTGTGTCATCGGCAAACGATGTTACTGTGCTGTCACTGGTAACTTCCTCATCTATATCCGTTAGCATGATTATGAAGAGTAATGGAACTAATACTGTTGCTTGTGGTACTGAGCTAAGGACTTCTGATTCTGATGAAGATATTCCTTGAATTGTAACTACTCGCTGCCGCTCACTTAGGAAATTATATACCCATTTTCCTACTTTTCCTGTTACTCTCATATAGTACCGGGTGTACATAAAGTCAGGATCTATTTTTGTGAAGCACTTGGAAATTATATGGAATTCAATCATAAAATGATAAAGTGGTAACATTTATTAAATAATTAAGAGTAGGATTCGACGTGACGCCCATCAGTATCCCTGCACAGCTCAAATCGTTCCGCAGCATTTCTAAACACATTCTGGAGCATTTGCGGGGTTATGTTATCTGCAGCAGTTCGTATACGTGTACGTAAGTTTTCAAGACTCGTAATCTTCGTCTGATAGACGTGCGATTTGATAAAGCCCCATGCAAAGAAATCTAAAGGGGTTAAATCTGGTGATCTCGCTGGCCAAGGTCTGTTGCTTCCGCGTCCGATCCAGCGATTTGGAAAACGTCCATTTAGATAATCCTGAACAATTTTGGCATAGTGACAAGGAGCACCATCATGTTGATAGACGACGGGGATAGGATTATTAGTACCGAGTGTGCTTTTAGTTTTTCATAGCTTGTGTAATATCTGTTGTAAAGTCGAAGTCCATTATACTTTCCCCTGATAGTTCTTCAAAGAACAAGTTTCTATCGCATATTAGTTTGTCAGTTATAAATATATATATCGGAAGTTGGTGTCTTCCTCGGGAACCTTATTCTAATGAGGAATATGAAAAATGTTAAGATTCTTAGCATCTTTATTTAATCCAAACATTTTGTTTTATCCTCGGAACATCTTCAGTGGAAGTACTGTAAGCAAAACTGAATAATTTAAAAATTTAAAATTATAATTATAATTGAAATTTCCAAATCCAAGTAAAACAATAAAAAGTACAGAATAAAATGCACGTAAAAATCGTTATTGGTAAAAAATGCACACTTTCAATATGAGATACCAGAAAAAGACTGCAGCCACGTTTAGAGAACGTGAGAGAACATCTCGGAAATAATTAGTTGGTTGGTCATTTAATTAGGTGGTTATTCCATTTGACAGTTTAATAGTTGAATTATGTTCATAAAGAGTTTTAAAATACAGAGATTCCAGTATTTTCAACTACGGTCTTCCCAATTAGTTTCTAAGATTAAAAAATTGTTTGAGACAATGTGATGAGGGAGGGTTTCTACCCCAATTACTTTGTTGTTACATCCGTAAATCTGGCAAATAAAAATGCGGAATTTACTTGGGTTATACGAGAATTTGGTTGCGAAAGCCAGCTTTTTCTTAAGCCTAACTGGGTTAAACCCATCAGCATACGTGGAAAAATTTAATTAATCCTATTTCGTACGAGGTTAAGCGTTGAGATCACCGAACAGCATTGTGGTTTTTACAAAACAACTTATCAAATCAACACACTTCGGTCCATTAAAGAAAAACAACACGAAAATAAGTCAGATATATTAACTCTAGCATATATCCTATCTAAGCCCTTAAATGAACAACATGCACAAAATTGAATTTAGGTTACTGTGAAAACTGTACAAAACAGACTAGGTCCTATCCCAGTTTAAGTAACGTTATAATCATTTTGAAAACTGTACTAAAACAATTTTCACTTTGGTAGTGGTGTCCAGGTCGCCGCCGTAAGAAGTAAAGAGGGTAAGCAGGAGAAGGAAATATGCTTCACTTTCAGTCCTGATTACGGTTCACTCCCAACAAATTTACTGCCGCAGCTCAGCCTCTGAATTCGGGACACCAAATATTCCAACTGTTCACTTTCAACTCCGGCCGAACGAAATCAAATTGCGATTAAACCGTGAATTCAGCTCTATGTAACTTCGGCTCCATGTAAATTTCGGATGAATTGCATGATTCTGCAGATTCAGCCTTATCTACAGTTGCAGTGGCTAAATCCACACGATCCAATGTTGTATTTTCCACCGCCGGAATTGAAATGGTGTCTCCGAAAGGAAATATTTCACTCTGCGCATTGTTTGATCAAGGTTCGCAGAGGAGTGTTATTCTCAAATCCGTCGCCAGAGCGAATGGATTTACCTCTATCAAAAAGGTATCGAAGGCTTTCAAAAGAAGGGCTGAGTTCGATCCTACGATATCAATGAAGTACCAACCTTGACCGGTAAAGGAATTCTCTCTTTGGAGGCTATTCTCATCGAGACCTTACCCTCGAGTATTTACGCTCCTGGGCTTCAGGAGATTAGCTCTCATTTGAGAGAACATGGAGTTGCGCTAGCAGCAACGAATACTGAATTTCATCGAGTTGTAGATATCGCACTTCTGATTGGTTCAGATTATTACTATGAATTCATTACCGGTCAGGAAGTGCATCATGGCATCCATCTGCTGAAGTTAGAAGTATGGAAAATGAACACCAGTCCTCTACACGCACAGGTGAACACCAAAAGGACTTGGAGTGGAAGGTTTCAACCTTCGAAGAGCCACTCCGAGGAATATGAAGTCTGTGATGACCTCAGTAAACTGTGGGAGTTGGATGCGATCGGGATTCATCATCACGTCGCATCCGAGAAAGACAAATATACACTGGAGCAATTTTCACAAGCTGATTGGGAGGACCTTAGGCAGTACTTTACAGTGGAATGATTACTGCTTCCGTGGCCGGAAACCTCCAGAGTGTGCTGAGCGCATCACAGAGATCATTCTCTCAGGCATGGAGGCGTACATTCCATATTCTATTCCTACTATCAATGCAGAAAGACCTATATTTAACCTTACTTATTCTAATATTAACCGCAACAGTCTTCTTTCAAAAGAGATAATCGCCATCCAACACCTGACTCTCACTCAGCTTATATTTCTGCCTGGAATTGTGGAAAAATCTGTTCTTTGACTCGCCAAAAATTCCTTCATCAGACAAAAATGTGAAAATTTATCCAATTCTAGTTCTTCTAGCCCTTTCTATCATCTAGCTAAGAACCACTTCAACAACTTTACTTCCTCTTCTTTCTTTCCTCTTCAGGATTCTGACGGTTAAGTTGCCGTCTCTTCTCTTCACAAAGCTGAACGCTTCGCTCAAACTTTCGCCTCCAACTCAACCATGAACGATTCCGGCACTATTCCTCCTCCTCCTCCTCCTCCCTCTGAATTTATTATGGCTGAAATTAAAATCTCTTCCAAAGATATTTATTTATCCTGATGGTGTTTCTTCTGTTATTCTCAAGAACTGTGCTTGTGTGCTGACTCCCTGCCTAGGCCATACCTAATTTTAGTGTGCAGTGATAACCAATTTGTGCAGTAATAATTTCAATTTATGCAGTGATAAATTGAAAATCTATGCAGTGATAAATTAGGTTCTATATCAGATATAGAACCTAATTTATCATTGCATAGATTTTCAATTTATCACTGCACAAATTGAAATTATTACTGCGCAAATTGGTTATTACTGCGCAAATTGGTTATTACTGCGCAAATTGGTTATCACTCCGCACTAAAATTAGTTATAGCCTCGGCAAACTCTTTTGTATTTGTCTTTCATCTGATTCTTTTCCTTACTGCTGGAAGCTCGCTTTCATTCGGCTTACCCCAAAGAAGGGTGACCACTCTCAACCCTCCGTCTATCGTCAACTTGCTTTAATTTCTTGCCATTCCAAAGTTTTTGAGTCTATCCTTAACAGAAAGATTTTTAAACACCTCTCTTCTCACAATCTTCTTTCAGATCGTCAGTATGGATTCCGCAAGCGACTCTCTACTGCCGATCTTAGTGCATATCTCTCTGACACTTGGTTACCCTCCTTTCAGGATTTCGGTGAAGCTTTTGCTGTTGCACAAGACATATCAAAACCTTTTCATAGAGTTTGGCACAAATCTTTCATTTCCAAACTGCCCTCCTTTGGTTTTTATCACTCTATCTGTGCCTTCATCTCTAATTTCCTTTCTGCCCGATCTATAGCTGCGGTTGTAGATGGCCACTGTTTTTCTCCTAAAGCTATCAACAGTGGTGTTCCTCAAGGTTCTGTTCTGTCACCCACTCTTTTCCTTTTATTTATCAATTATCTTTTAAATCGCACTTCTTGTTCTATCCACTCCTATGCCAATGATTCCTCTCTTCACTTCTCCACCCGCTTCCCAAAGCGTCCCTCTCAACAGTCACTCCACGATTCGCGTAGGACGGCAATGGTGCACCTGACCTCTGATCTTTCTGTTATCTCTGTTTGAGATAGAGAAAACCCTGTGGCTATCAATGCCTCAAAAACTCAGTTGCTCCATCTGTCTACTCATCACAATCTTCCACACGACGATCTCCTTACCTTCAACAATACACAACTGAATCCTTCTTCTCTTAACATGCTTGGCGTTTCCTATTCTTGTGATCTTTCGTGGAAAGATTACACTTTCTCTCATTCCAAAACAGCTTTAAAAAGGTTCGGTGTGCTGTACTGCCTAAGCAATTTCTTCACCCCCATTCAGTTACTGTCACTGTACAGGGGTCTTGTCCTCCACTGTATGGAGTACGCTTCTCATGTATGGGGTGGGGTGGCTCAACTCACAGAGCTCTAATCGATGGGATGGAATCAAATGCTTTTCATCTCATCATTTACCCACCTCTTACTGACTCACTTCAATATCTCTCCCTTCACCGCACTGTTGCCTCACTCTCTCTTTACTATCGCTATTATAACGGACACTGCTCTTCTGAAATCTCTAACTGCATGGCTTCTGCCTTAAGGAGAGCACGCAGCACCAGACATTCTACACATTCTCATTCCGTTTCTGTCCAACTCTCTGACGCAAGGGTTAATCGGTATTTCCAGTCATTCATCTACTCAACTGGTGAACTCTGGAACAATCTTCTTCAGTCCATCTTTTTCCCTGTCTATTTCCTCCACACTTTCAAACGCAGAGTGTCCAGCCATCTCAAAAACTCGTGAACTTGATTTTGGTTCGTTTTTTCTTGTATTCTTTACTTTTCTATTCTTGACCTTGATTTTGGTTCTTTTCTTCGTTTCGGCGGGCATTCGCTCTTGGCGTCTCCTTCCCGCATAAAAATAATTATTCTTCACCATTACCCACTCCTTCCCATATTACTTCATTCCCCACTGGCCAGAGTGGAGAATTTCTCCTTCATTTTCTCATTTCATGTCAGTTTCAGTTTTTTCATATTGGTTGCTTCTTCCGAGAAGCTACGGAATGAGACAAACGATTTCTCTCTCAGCTTTACTGTTTACTGCATTATTATACTCCTGCTCACTGCTTCAGGTTTTCTGAGTTTGGTCAGATGGTAGTCCACTTTCCCATATATTCTTTCCATTGCCATATTTGTAACTGGGGCTTCACCAACATTGCTGGCTTGCTCTTCGACTGGATATTGAGGTTTAAACTGCTGTTAAATACCATCGTCTCGTCGCTGTCGAGCGAGAGTAGTTTTAAGCTCTGGCAATATGAAGTCACAGAGCTTGACACACTCTTTCATCTACTGTGATGCGGTCTCAGTGACAGCTGATACAACTTGCTGACTGTAGGTTACCTTCACACCTTCGAATAGCCCTGCACTTACACAGTCGAACCATGGATTCTGGAATTCAAAGAATTCTGCACTAATCTTGTCACACATGTGGTCATGTAAGCTCTGAAAGAATATCTTCAAAGAAGAGTGTGTGGCTGCCTTGGCCATTGTTGTACTGTAGAAAGGTTCCACAAGTTGAAGTCGAAGAGCAACAAAGACCACAAATGCTAGCTTGAAGTACTCTACCTTTAAGAACCCATGTACTATGCTTGCTAGGCGATTTGATATTCCAGGGTTTAGATCTAGGAAACTTACCAACCATGAGAAGAGGAATACCATTGATGCAGCTGCACGAGAGAGACAGCCAAACCTGTTTTCTTTGTAGGCAACGAGTACTTGATCAACACTGTGAGTCTGCAAGTACAGAACAAACTGTCTGTAATAGTTCTAGGGTTTGTGTTGATATTCTGGAACAAGAAGTCGCAACATACAATCCAATATTTGTCCAGCAACTGAGACATGTTTGGAGTCAAAGTCTACCATGAAATTTTGAAATATTGCTTCCAGTGTCATGTCACGTTCAATATATGCCAGCTGTTTCCGGAAGCTGAAGCCTATATTAGACGCGCATATTACGGATATGCTTTATTTTGATACGGTTCATGAATACGCATACACCGCTCTGCTCGACGGGTTTACCGAGTGTAGGACTGAACAAGGCGAGAATGGTCTAGAGCTGGATGCTTATTTAAAAGGTTGACTCTTTGAAATATCATGAACTTTGGTACAAAGCACTTGAGCGGTACAGGGCTGAGCTCACCTACACCGTCCACCCTGAAGAACTATTTCTTTATATAATGAGCAGCTGCCGTAACGACTTAGAAGATTATTTCAACTGCCGCTCTGCAGTGTGAAGAAGAGTTCACGATTGAAAAGCTCGGGCCGGTAAGAATAAACCCTCGATTGGAAAGGAATGTTTATAAACTGCTATTTAATAATGATGTTGTGGATAGCGATGACCTCTTTGTGCGTGCTTTTGAATGTATTCTAGCCGTGTTTAAAGATAACTTGCCAACTGAATGTAAAGTGGGCACAAAAATAGTATTGAACGATATGAAGGCCATTTACATAGAGTATAGGTATCCCTATAACTTGAGCGGTGCGATAATGTTAAGCCGTGTTTACCGCGTAGTGCAAAGCAATAATGATGTGACTGTAGACTCGATTACGTGTGAGTTTAGTGTTTTGCGCAGTATATTTATTTTCAATATATTTAATTATTTAATATAACTGTGTGTGTGATATATATATATTTTTTTTTTCCTGTACTGCTATATGATAGTTATACTCCATCGTTTTGTATTTTTTACATTATTATTTTTTTTTATTTTAGTTAAGTGCAGTAGAAGATAAAGTGTATGTATTTATTTTCAATATATTTAATTATTTAATATAATATTATAGACATATATTTTTCCTGTACTGTTATATTGATGGTTATACTCCATCGTTTTGTAGTTCTTATATTATTTTTTATTTTATTTTTGATTTTAGTTAAGTGCAGTAGAAGATAATGTTTATGTATTTTGATGTATATTTATTTTCAATATGTTTAATTATTTAATATAATTGCATAGATATATATATATATTTCTCCTGTACTGTTTATTGATGGTTATACTCCATCGTTTTGTATTTCTTATATTATTTTTTATTTTATTTTTTGATCATACATATTTCTTCGTTTGTATAGGATTGTATATTTATTTTGTATATATTTCATGAAATTGATTCCAATAATTCGTCTAAATAAACAGAATGATGTAATGGTGTTTTATTTAATTCTTTTGGTTGCATATATAAACGAAATTATTATTTAATTATATGTGTACCAAATGGCTCATTACGCCTTCTAAACAGACTGACGGATTTCTAAACCAACTGTCAAGAATATATGCATTAATTAAATAAATAGCGCTATCTCACAACTCACATTAATAAGGTACACCTGAACATAATTAAATTAAAAACAATAACAGGTAACCCCCTTATATAAATAAATAAAAGCAATAAGTGGCAACTCATCTATATATAAATAAATATATAAATTGTATAGTGTTCTCTGGTAACCCCTCCATATATATAAATAAGTGATATCTGGCAACTCACGACCCTCTATATAACAGCTGCTTGGCCCCTGGACGCTCATAATGCGTGTGACTCCGGTGGAATAAAGAATTCTCTCTCTCCTTCTTAGGTTAAGGCTTAAGTTAGGTTTCCCTTTCGGGGGGTGAGGACACCCCACCTTCTCCGCCAATGACCCTCCTCCTCCTTTCTCACCCTCTCTTAGGTTAAGGCTACCCCTTTGGGAGAGGTCATCCTCCCTTCTCCCTCCTGAAGCTCCCTCCCCCTTTGCAGCATTGATTTGTTGCATAACCCCCTTCCCCCTTTTGCAGCATTGATTCGTTTCATAACCCCTCCCCTTGTTGCATAGCACCTTGCAACATCCCCCCTGCCCCCTTTGTTGCATATACCCCCTTTCAACATTTAACAACATTTGCTACATTCTCGCACTCTCCCATTATCATAAACGGAAGACATGATCTGTCTTAAAGCTAAAACATAACTTCTTTTCAATTCATGTTTCCAGCTTCAATAAACATCGATATATATATATATATACATATATATATATACTGTATATATATATTAAACACAGACCGTGCATGGAACAAGGAACTCTTCTGGGAAAATTAAATCCACTATAGTCCGAATAAATAATGGTAAATGACAAATACCATAGTTTTTCTTTTTCATGATGCTAGCCCGACGTGGGCAACGGGTCTCTCGCAAAGAGGTCCCACAAATATAGCTTCCCTCACCAGCTATCTGCAAAGCAGACAGGATCCAGCTTTGGGACATGGATCTAGGGTTTAAAGCAAGCCTAGTCCCACTACATTCAGAACCTCTATATAAGTAAAAGACTCGTTGCATTCACGTCGGATTGAATAAATCAAAGAAAAAGGGGTAACTATTGTATTTTTTAGCCAAAGAAAAACAAAACTTAAACCTCAACCGGGACATTGAGCGTCCACTTTTCAAGGCACGTAACACGTCCGTTTAATATACACAAACTCAGAATGGTCCCCTGAGAAACTTATATGTTAAACACAGACCGTGCATGGAACGAGGAACTCTTCTGGGAAAATTAAATCCACTATAGTCCGAATAAGTAATGGTAAATTACAAATACCATAGTTTTTCTTTTTCATGATGCTAGCCCGACGTGGGCAACGGGTCTCTCGCAAAGAGGTCCCATAAATATAGCTTCCCTCACCAGCTATCTGCAAAGCAGACAGGATCCAGCTTTGGGACATGGATCTAGGATTTAAAGCAAGCCTAGTCCCACTACATTCAGAACCTCTGTATAAGTAAAAGACTCGTTGCATTCACGTCGGATTGAGTAAATCAAAGAAAAGGGTAACTATTGTATTTTTAGCCAAAAAAAAAAACTTAAACCTCAATCTGGACATTGAACGTCCACTTTTCAAGGCACGTAACACGTCCATTTAATATACTCAAACTCAGTCTTTTACTTATATAGAGGTTCTGAATGTAGTGGGACTAGGCTTGCTTTAAACCCTAGATCCATGTCCCAAAGCTGGATCCTGTCTGCTTTGCAGATAGCAGGTGAGGGAAGCTATATTTATGGGACCTCTTTGCGAGAGACCCGTTGCCCACGTCGGGCTAGCATCATGAAAAAGAAAAACTATGGTATTTGTCATTTACCATTATTTATTCGGACTATAGTGGATTTAATTTTTCCAGAAGAGTTCCTTGTTCCATGCACGGTCTGTGTTTAACATATAAGTTTCTCAGGGGACCATTCTGAGTTTGTGTATATTAAACGGACGTGTTACGTGCCTTGAAAAGTGGACGCTCAATGTCCCGGTTGAGGTTTGAGTTATGTTTTTTTTTGGCTAAAAATACAATAGTTACCCCTTTTTTTTTTTATTTATTAAATCCGACGTGAATGCAACGAGTCTTTTACTTATATAGAGGTTCTGAATGTAGTGGGACTAGGCTTGCTTTAAACCCTAGATCCATGTCCCAAAGCTGGATCCTGTCTGCTTTGCAGATAGCTGGTGAGGGAAGCTATATTTATGGGACCTCTTTGCGAGAGACCCGTTGCCCACGTCGGCTAGCATCATGAAAAAGAAAAACTATGGTATTTGTCATTTACCATTACTTATTCAGACTATAGTGGATTTAATTTTCCCAGAAGAGTTCCTTGTTCCATGCACGGTCTGTGTTTAACATATAAGTTTCTCAGGGGACCATTCTGAGTTTGTATATATATATATATATATATATATATATATATATAGATAGAGAGAGAGAGAGAGAGAGAGAGAGAGAGAGAGAGAATCAAAAACTGAAGACAGCACACACACACACACACACACACACATTAGTGATTTGAAATCACTATTAAAAATTATAATTATCAGAAAACAATATAACTTTATCGGCAACCTTTGTTTAGCGTCCCCCCTGATTGTTCATCCCGGCGAATGTCAAGCGTGTCACTCCACCTTAGACCTACAGTTTAACGTTGAATCCGAACCACGCAACAGCACGAGCGGGGCAGAAATTAAATGTCTTCGTCCGGAATCGTCCTCAACCTACGATCAACATCCAGCATCTTAACCACCATGATATCTAGGGTATCCATTTATCTACCACCCAACCAGACATTCATTTTCACGAACTTTTCAGCTTTAATAAACATCGATAAGCCCCCCACACACAAACACAACTAAATGTAGAAGATTGGAGGCAACCATAGTGCAATTTAGCAGACCAGAAGCTGCTGAACAACTCAGAGCTAACTGTGAAGAGAGCAGGAGAGCAACTCGCTCCTACACCAAGCCAGGCCTAGAGATGGGGTCATCAGCTTGACCTCCGGGTGAAGAGAAGCCGAGCAGAGGGGGACACAAACAAATGGTCAATTAACACCGAGAAATTTCAATTCTTGAGAGATGGTAGAAATGAAGAAATTAAACAGACTACATATTGCACCCAGGTGAATGAGCGAGATGCTCTCTTGCATTCTCATCCGGACATAACAAGGTACACCCGGCGCATCTGGTATTGTATTGAGACAAGCATCTAGTCTCATTTGAAGGCCTCAACTTTGACTGTTGTGGCAGTCCTGAGATACGGTCATTTAAGTCTCTGACAATATTGTCAGAGACTTAAATGACCGTATCTCAGGACTGCCACAACAGTCAAAGTTGCTTTTCTAGATGCTTGTGTCAATACAGTACCAGATGCGCCAGGTGTACCTTGTTATGTACGGATGAGAGTGCAAGAGAGCATCTCGCTCCTTCACCTGGGTGCAATATGCAGTCTGTTTAACTTCTTCATTTCTACCATATCTCAAGAGTTGAAATTTCTCGGTGTTAATTGACCATTTGTTAGTGTCCCACTCTGCTCGGCTTCTCTTCACCCGGAGATCAAGCTGTTGGCCCCGTCTCTATGCCTGACTTGTTGTAGGAGCGAGCTGCTCTCTCCGCCGCACGTAACCAGGTACACCGGGTCATCTGGTACCGTCCTGTGCTAGGCATCTAGTCTTCTCTTGAAGACTTCAACTTTGTTTCCTGTAACGTTTCTGAGGTCCTTAGGAGGCTGGTTAAAAGTCTTGACCCCCTGACAACCAAGATATTTTCCTTCAGTGTTGGGGAGATTGCCTTGTCAGGTCTTTAGTTTGGGAACACTACATATTCTGCCTTTTCTATTGTCCAGCGTTGTTTGGTTGGTTATTGGGTTTAGTTTGAGGTTTGGTACCACTCGCCGATTTTTCTCTTTGCGTCTTTGATAATTTCGTTCGTAATATTGCCTTTGGTCGCGCTGAAAGACACTGACTGAGGCGCATTGTGGCGGTATGGCGGGAGGGACCCGCGAATGTAAACAACTCCAAGTCGCCGTTAGCTCCATGTCACGATCACGGATAGGTGCTTCATAGTAACAATTAGTAGGTCATGTTAACTCAATTGACGACAGTGAATCACGGTTAACTGCATGAATGAAATGTGTGTGTGTGCCACGATGCGTTTCCGCGTGTCGTTCTCTCTTCACACGAAGGTCGAGCTGGTGGTCCCTGCCTCTAGGATTGGCTTGGTGAAGGAGTGAGCCGCTCTCTTGTGCTCTCCACCGCACATAGCCATGTACACCCAGCTCATCTGGCCTAATATGCAGTCTGTTTAATTTCTCCATTTCTAACATATCTCAAAGGTTGAAATTTCTCGGTATTAAATGCCCTATTGTTGTCTTCTGACCATTTGTTAGTGTCCCCCTCTGCTCGGTCTCTCTTCACACGGAGGTCAAGCTGGTTGTCCCGCCTCTAGACCTGGCTTGGAGGAGGAGCGAGTTGCTCTCTTGCGCTCTCCGCCACACATCATGACCGCTTGGTGGAGGAGCGAGTTGCTCTCTCGCGCTCTCCACTGCACATAGTCATGTACACCCGGCTCATCTGGTCTAATATGCAGTCTGTTTAATTTCTTCATTTCTACCATATCTCAAGAATTGAAATTTCTCGGTGTTAACTGCCATATTGTTGTCTTCTGACCATTTTTTAGTGTCCCCCTCTACTCGGCCTCTCTTCACACGGAGTTCAAGCTGATGACCCCATCTCTAGGCCTGGCTTAGTGTAGGAGCGAGTTGCTCTCTTGCTCTCTTCGCAGTTAGCTTTGAGTTGTTCAGCAGCTTCTGGTCTGCTAAATTGCACTATGGTTGCCTCTAATCTTCTACGTTTAGTTGTGTTTGTGTGTGGGGGGCTTATCGATGTTTATTAAAGCTGAAAAGTTCGTGAAAATGAATGTCTGGTTGGGTGGTAGATAAATGGATACCCTAGATATCCTGGTGGTTAAGATGCTGGATGTTGGTCGTAGGTTGAGGACGATTCCGGACGATGACATTTAATTTCTGCCCCGCTCGTGCTGTTGCGTGGTTCGGATTCAACGTTAAACTGTAGGTCTAAGGTGGAGTGACACGCTTGACCTTCGCTGGGATGAACAATCAGGGGGGATGCTAAACAAAGGTTGCCGATAAAGTAGAACTTTTTTAATGCGTGAATGATGGGCTAGGGGTAATGATGTAAGTTTTAGTTGATGTTGCTTGGTTTTTATGAAGTTTAACACTGATAAAATTCAACTGTTACGGTCCGGAAAGGGGAGGATCTAAAATTCCATGGAATAGAAAAGAAGATCCCCGATGATCCGGGTGTACCTGTGAGATGGAGAGTAAAAGAAGTTAACTCACTACTTCACCAGGCCAACTAGATCTATTGTAGTAGTATTCCCTGTTAAACTGTATGTCTAGGACGGGGTGAAAAGCTTGACCTTCGACGGAATGAGCATTTCGGGGTATTTTTTCTTTCTTGCAATAAAAAGAAAAGTTGTTTTGAGGGCATTTTGTATAAGAGCTGTATGAGAAAGTGCTGGGTGCTGGATACCGCGTTAAACCGTAGGTCTAGGGCGGGGTGGAAAGTTTGACCTTCGTCAGAATGAACAATTCTGGTAGGGCCGGATTCTCCGTTAAACTGTAGGTCTAGAGTGGGATGAAAAACTTGACCTTTGACAGAATGAGCAATTCGAGTATTTTTTTCTCTTTCTTGGAATAAAAAGAAATGTTTTGAAGGCATTTTGTGTAAGATGAATGAGAAAATGCTGGGTGCTGGATTCCCCGTTAAACCGTAGGACTAGGGCGGCGTGAAGAGTTTGGTCTTCGTCAGAATTGAACAATTCGGGTAAGTCCAGATTCTCCGTTAAACTGTAGGTCTAGGGTGGGGGTGAAAAGTTTGACCTTCGTCAGAATGAACAATTCGAGTAGGTCTGGATCCCCCGTTAAACTGTAGGTCTTGGCGGATTAGGCCAATTGGCTGATTTCGAATTGTGTTCGTATATATTTTGCTATTGGGTCTTTGCATGCAACTGATTATATATTATATAAATAAATTAAATTAAATTAATAAATATTTATTTTTAACTGCAATAATTATTTAATTTATATATATATATATATATATATATATATATATATAGTATATATATATGTGTGTGTGTGTGTATGTAATATAGTAGATTTATTCGGGTAGGTCCACATTCTCCGTTAACTGTAGGTCTAGGGTGGGGTGAAAAGTTTGACCTTCGTCAGAATGAACAATTCGGTTAGGGCCGTATTCTCCGTTAAACTATAGGCCTAGGATAGAATGAAAAGCTTGACCTTCGACGGAATGAGCAATTCGGGTATTTTTTGTCAATCTTGGAATAAAAAGAAAAGTTGTTTTGAAGGCTGGGGATGCTGGATTCCCTGTTATACCGTAGGTCTAGGGCGGATTGAAAAGTTTTGATCTTCGTCAGAATGAACAATTCGGGTAGGTCCAGATTCTCCGTTAAACTGTAGGTCTAAGGTGGGGTGAAAAGTCGGACTTTCGTCAGAATGAGCAATTCGGGTAGGTCCGGAATCCCCGTTAAACTGTAGGTCTATTGTGGAGTAAAAAGTCGGACTTTCGTCAGAATGATCAATTCGGGTAGTTCCGGAATCTCCGTTAAACTGTAGGTCTAGGGTGGGGTGAAAAGTTTGACCTTCGTCAGAATGAACAATTCGGTTAGGGCAGTATTCTCCGTTAAACTGTAGGCATAAGGTGGAATGTAAAGTTTGGCCTTCGACAGAATGAGAAATTCGGGTATTTTTGGTTTGTCTTGGAATAAAAAGAAAAGTTGTTTTGAAGGCATTTTGTATGAGATGAATGAGAAAAAGCTGAGGATGCTGGATTCCCCGTTAAACCGTAGGTCTAGGGCGGGGTGAAAAGTTTGACCTTCGTCAGAATTGAACAATTCGGGTAGGTCCAGATTCTCCGTTAAACTGTAGGTCTAGGGTGGGATGAAAAGTTTGGCCTTCGTTAGAATGAACAATTTGGGTAGGTCCGGGTTTGTATATTATTATTTTTTATTATATATATATACACACTTTTCGTTCGTAATTCTTATGCTATTATTATTTTTGATTGCATATATTCCTTCGCTTGTATAGGAATGTATATTTATTTTCAATATATTTGGTGAAATTGGATCCAATAATTTGTCTAAGTAAACAGAGTGATGTGGTGGTGTTTTATTTAATTCTTTTGGTTGTATATATAAACGTTATTATTATTTAATTATACCAAATGGCTGGTTAGGCCTTCTAAGTCAACTAGCGGGTTAAGCCAACTGACAGCCTGCTGACAGATTATGCCAACTGGTGGAGAACCAGAATATATGCTTTAATTAAATAAATAGCACAATCTGGCAACTCAGCCAGTTAAGCCAACTGGCTGATTAGGATCTTATAAGACAGCGGGAGCTCGGATGAACTCTCAATATGCGCTTGGCAGCAGCTAAGCGAACACCCCTCTCTCCTTCTCTCTCTCTCTCTTAGGTTAGGTATACCCCTTTGGGGGGTGAGGCCACCCAACCTTCTCCCCCAAAGACACTCTATTAGGTTAGGTAACCCCTTTTGAGGGTGAGGCCGTCCCAACTTCTCACCCAGAGAGGTCTCCCCCAGCGGGAGTTCATTGCAACTTGGGGGATAACTCCGCCCCCAAGTTGCATAACCCTTGTTGCTCTTGCAACATTCACCCCTTTGTTGCATAACCTCTTGCACCATTCCCTCCCCTTGTTCCATAACCTTATGCAACATTTTCAATTGCATTGCACTCTCTCCTTTTGCGCCCATCCTACTGTCACTCCATCTTAGATCAACAGTCTAACGTAGCATCTGAACCACGCCCAACCACGGGCAGTCAGAAGTTACAAAGCCCTCTCCTGGACTCGATCTCACGACCTCCCGATCAGCAGCCCAGCCTCTTAACCATTAGGCAACCCAAGGTACCCATTTATCTACCAACTAATTTTTATTGTGTAAAAGTGTTTGCCTCGCGCCGTCTGCTGTCACTGGGTTTTGAACCAGGGCCAGTGGATTCGTAGTCAGCGATGCTAACCACTGCACCACCGAGGCGCCTATAATATATATATATATATATATATATACTGGGGTCGACCGCAGGTCGATCTGAACCGTCGTTTGAACTCGCATAAAGTAGGTAACTGTTTATATCATCATATCAACTAATAACAATAACTTTTAAACTTTTAACTTTTACACTGGCATTATCTACAGCCAAAATATTCTAATATTAATGTCATTCCCTTCTCGTTGTATGTTGTTGAGGTCTAGTCATAGAATACAGCTTAAAAGCGGACTTGGCGCACATGTTGCACCACAGATGGCTTAAAAAATAACCCCGAATCAATTATTTTTTAACCATATATCGTAAAATTCGGCCCTAACTAACTCGTAAAGAGGTTCGGATACCGAAAAAAACATTTACGATTTTAGTGAATTCATCTGAAAAATGGCTGAAGAGCCATTAAAAACCCGCTCTCTATATATCTGGAAGTCATTTCGGAAGACGATTATCCGCCTTCCAAAAAATACTAAATAGGGATTGTTAGAAGACAAATTTACTTTGGAATTCCAGGTTGAAGATAAAATTTTCCTCCAAAATTGAATTTGGATTTCGCGGAAGAAAAGGTTAACTGGTGGCAGCGCACTTGAACCAACCAAATTAGCCTCCCCTGACTCATGCCTTCCACGAACAAAAGAATAATCGAAATCACCAGTTACTTTCAGACGGGGAATTCTCCAAATTAGAAACCTTTTAAATCCATTTATAGATAATTCACAGATTTATTATATATATATTTATCATTTATATTATATTGTATATTATATTATATTATATATATTTACATATATTTATATTATTATATATATTATATATATTTATTATATCGTATATATATATATATATATAAGAGAGAGAGAGAGAGAGAGGAGAGAGAGAGAGAGAGAGGAGAGAGAGAGAGACAGAGAGATATAAAAATGAAATAGTTATAAACAATTTAAAAATTAGCAGAGTAGCGAATAACAAAATAAAAAGGGAACAATAAAAATGACCATGAAAATGAATTTGTTTTCACGTAATTGGCCAAATGGCATATTCTTGCCCTCATTAACATTCCGACAGAAGTTGGACTATTGCAATAATGCTAAATATTTGTTCGAATAGCTTTTAAACCGTTATTTTTTAACATAATTATAGTACGTTATTCCTTAATTACAGGCCGATTGTATTTGTAATTACAGTATATTAGATTTCAAATAAATAGCAAAGTTGTTTTTTATTGTTATGTGAAATTACGACTATTCTCTTGTAATGAGACTTAGTAAAGTGGTTGATGGGAGTGTTTACCCTCCTTCGCAATATCTAAGGTCATGTGACGGAAGGGATCTACAGCTTTACGTGGATCCAAACCACAGGTTGCTACATAATTTGGACGCAGAGGACGGTCCCCCATCCAACTACTCTCTAGACCCAATGTTGCTTATCTTACGATGAAACTTAGTAAATACTTTTATAATATCGCCCCATTAGGCCACAAAAAGAAATATATTGGTTGCAAGAACGAAATTCATGGTTAATTATTTTTTAACCAATCCAAATGGTTAATCCAACCATACTTTGACTGCAGTAACTACTGCATTCCAGAAAAATTAGCATGGTGTGTGAAATCATGATTAGGCTAATATTTGGCTGGACACAGGGGCTAATGAGAAATGAGAGGTTGTTTCACTAGCACTATTTTTCATGCTCTTTACGATGGTACTAATAATTTTTTGTGCTAGTGCGCGGTTATAAAATTAATTTAATATATAATTTTTACGTGGAAACTCCGTGTGTATGTGTGTATGTATGTATGTATGTATGTATCCATGTATGTATGTATGTATGTTAGCGCTCCGTGTGTTTGTATGTACGGTAATGCGTTTCGTGGACGTATCACTTGTTTTCAGATTGTCACATGGCTGGATTGGGCCAATTAGACACTTTTTGCGACGTACGCCATAGGAATTTCCTTTGCTTCACGCAATTTGAGGACAATGGCTGAAGCTAGTGAGGGTTTTGAATGTGACGGTTGCGAGATTGAGTATTACCGCGCAGGTTAGATTAGGTTAGTTAGGTTAGGTTGGTTAGGTTAGGTTAGTTAATTTAGTTAGGTTAGCTAGTTTTTTATCAGAATTAAATTTTCCTGATGTAGTTTTCTCTGCTTTGTTGGAATTTGACACCCATTTCGGATCTTTTCCGTTTGACTGCCGTCATTGAAACATAATTAAACTTTTTGTATTTTGTATTTTAACTGAAATGTCTTGATGATACAAAATAAGTTACTTTATAAAAAAGCTTTTCTTAATTTCCCCTTCAAATTTTGTTTCTTATAAACAATTTTAATTACTTTCAAGATCCATGCTTAATTTTTAAGTTTTATTCGTGTACTCAGAAAAATAAGGGGATCGCCTGAAGATCAGGGCCTCCAGCCTTCTTTAGTTAGCTTTATAAGGCTAACTAACAAAAATATCACGACCTAACCTAACCAATCGTCAAGGTCGTACAGTTAACCTAGCGATTGGTTAGGTTAGGTCGTGATATTTTCGTTAGTTAGCCTTATAAGGCTAAGTAAAGAAGGCTGGGGGCACTCACCTCTTATGTTTCAATGGCGGCAGTCAAACGGAAAAGATCCCACATTTCTTGTGCAAATGAGTAGAAACACTCCGTATTTTGGAATGGAAAAAAAATAGTTTCTATTCATTTGCACAAGAAATGGAGGTACTTTTGCATTATCCTCCCAACACTAATTTTTTTTTATAACGGCTAACGCCTGCGGCGGGCTGTTTTTACCGTAACCTAACCTAACCAAACCTAATACCAACACTAATTTTGTTTATAATGGAAGGAAAATAAAGTACCATAACCAAAACCAAACCAACATTATATAAAAAAAATTAGTGTTGGGAGGATAATGCAAAAGAACCGAAATGGGTATCAGATTCGAACAAAGCAGAGAAAACTACACTAGAAAAATGTAATTTTGATAAAAAATGTAGCCCCTGTGTCCAGCCAAATATTTACCGATCAATTAACTCTGATATGTAATAGTTTTCACTGAATTAAACATTGAAAAATCCCACTATAAATCTCTATATTTTCAGTTATTTTCTAAAATACAGTCTACCTTTTGCTTATTCAAATTTTTTTTCTATTACCCATAAAATATTCGATTTTCTGACTTGGGATTCACAGATAGAGAAAACGCCACAACATTTCAAAGGCGGCCTCCGAAATTTCTAAGTCTGAAACTTTACAGGCATACTTAGAAATTAGAACGATATTTGGCTGCAGACAATGTTCAGAATAATGTACTGTACAGTTGAGCTCATGATTCGTAGGACACTCTTGAGAACATAGCGACACCTGGCATATATTTATTGTGTGTACTACAAACGGTTGTAACATTTTATCAGTGAATGTTTAGTGAGTGACCGCTGATTGGTTGGTTGACTCATTGCCAAATGTCTTTAGAACATAATTATTTCCATTCATCAGTCTGGTTTACATATCACTAAAGAAACATAAATGACTAATTAAATATAAATTCAAGAAGGGGATATATATTAACAAGGGGATATCAATGAAGTGAATAAAAAATGGTCTTGTGAAAACTGAAAGAAAACCTTTGGACGTGATGAGTGTTCATGGTATTGGCAAGCCTAAACGAACTGAAGTTTCAATGTATAAAAACAGAGCCGTTGATAGACATTATTGCGCCCTGAGCAAATTCCACGACTTGTACTACCCATCCCCTCTACATTTATTTACTGATTCATTTATTTATTTATTTACTTATTTACATTTAATATTGAACATAGATTCAGATATTATTTTGTGTTATAACTAGGGCGGTCAAAAGTCAATAAAGTCAAATTGTTTCCTGTGGGGCACTTTTCGCTGAAACGACTGAAAATGCAATAAAAACACCTGTAGGGGGTATATTACCAAAGTTAATAGGTCAACCAAAAGTCAACTTTTACCTGTTAGGTCAAAAAATAGCAATGAGGTAAATAAAGTCAATTTTTTGGAATAAATAATTAAAATAACTAAAAATTGGCATCTTTTTGGTTAACTGGCAACTTCGCTGCTCGTATTTGTCTTATTCAGTTATGTCCGTTCTGGTTTTGGATGTGGTTGTGTTGTATGTATTGTGGTTACTGGTTACCGTTTTTGATTTGTGATTTTTTCTGATTTGTGATTTCAGTGATTTCGATTTCTTTTGATTTCAGATATTTAAAATGCCAAAAGTTGCAGTTAGTTCTATTGCTAAAGTGCGCGCTATAATTGCAAAATATCCTAATGAATTCATTTGTTCAGGAAAAATGAGCTATACTGTCAGATTTGTTGTGTTGTGGTCAAGCATGACAAATCCTTTTTTGTGGATAAACATCGCTCTACCCAAAAGCACCAGCGTGGTATAGACCAAAATGTGGGGAATGAAAAGACGCAAACCCTTTTAAAGTACAAGTCTTCAGATTTTTCGGAAAAACTTGTGACTACATTTCTGTCAGTCCAACATACCTCTTCATAAGTTGAGCAACCCTCATGTGAAACAATTGTTCAGTCAAACAATACATGAAACAAGACTCAAGACAAATGGTATTTGTGAAATAATTAACCTCAGTAGACCTGAAATCTCACCAACAGTTTATGGTCAGCTTTTGCAATGTCAACCAACAACTGCCGCTGTAGAGAGATCTTTCTCCATGCTTAATAAATTATTAAGTAAGGATCGCAATTTTTTGCCAGAAAATGTCGGCAAATACTTCATAATTTACCACAATCGGTCAACTGATGTAGAAGAGCAAGAATAAGTAATTAAAGTATCGTTTTTATTATTGAAAGTAAAGGCAACTTTATAAGTCAATTTTTTCAATTCGTAAGGTCAACTTTCTTAATTTTTTCGGTCAACTATTGACTGCCCTAGTTATAACAAAGATAGAGCAAAAACCTGATATAGATAGATACATACACGGTGAACCAAAAGTAGGTGGACAGTAGGTTGAATACGGTTTGTGTTATATTATATTATAACTATGGTGTTCATTATAACTATGGTGTTTGTGTTATATTATATTAAATATTATAACTAAATTTATTTAAATTTTATTTTGTATTATAGTATACAAAAAAATTAAATATGTATTCTCAAAATAAACGTTATCATTTACTGTCCACCTACATTTGGTTCACCCTATATACAGTAGCCTACTTATCACCAATTTGCAGTGGACTGGAAAGTAGGCTGACTAGAATTTCTGAATTAAATTAAAATGAATAATTGGGGGCCACTAGTTTGGGGCACAACCAAACAAACAATATTTAATAAGGATAGAGAAATTACTCGGTTGTTTTGTGTTTAATTAGAAAAATACTGTAAATGAATTAGTTGTTCACAGTGGTTAACAGTCCTGTGTACAGTAATTGTGCTATATTACAATGGCAGTGAATAAAATAATTACAAGAAGCATTAATTCAGGTAGGCTAAGGAGATATGCGACAGTGAACACACAATAATAAGTAATTAAGCCAAATAATAACGGAGGTAATGAAAGTAGGGTGTTGGTACAGTAAACAGATTAAGCAAGTTAAATAAAATACATAAATGAGCAAAATAAACAAGCGGATACAAATATGGTAAGATAATTGAATACGGTAAAATAATTGAAACGACCTACTGTAGTCGTAATAGGAAAGTTAGTTGGCCGGTTGTTTGCGTTGTTTGGGCCTACTCGATTAGGAAAAGTTTGTGGACTTTTCAGCTTTGAATCCAGAATAGTCTAGCACGACGTAACAAAACACTGGTGGCAGAGTGAGGGCCTACAAGAGGCTTACCGACCTGCAATTTCGACGGAGATAACTCTGAAGGCTGAAGAAGTCTACGTGAAGGTTTACCGTCTTGCGTTTCGAAGTTGATAACTCTGAAGACTGAAGAGGGCCTACGTGAAGGGTGACCGTACTGCATTTCGAAGGAGATGGTCTGAGGACGTACAGACCTACCGGCAGGAAGATGTGTTGAGGACCCGTTCATAGACTTGTTGAAAGGGCGCCGATCGAATTGTGGTGAAGGAAGAGTGAAGCCAGGGCCAGAAGGATGACGCCGGTAGAGTGATGTTTGCTTCCAGCGAGGTGAAATTGTAGATCGCCTCAAGTGGTGATATAAATATGTTTTGATGCATATTAAAATTTAATAACATTATAACATTATCAGGTTGATGGGTATCTGTAGGTTTCACCCGTCACTGTTTAGAATATCTTCCAGTTTGCAAATGGACGACAGTTGAATGGATACTAATGGTATGGCATTGTTATATCCGGGGCAAATGATATTTCTGGATCAGCAACACTGATATAGTAATAAAAAGTTACTAAGAGAAATATTATTTAGAAACGAAGAATGTTTTGTATTGAGGCAGCATCATAAATGCATATAATTGTTTTGTATTAATAAGTTCCATGTTACAACTTAAGTGTTGAACTATTGCAGCTGTGACTCTTGGCGGTGTCTCACCTCAAAGGAGAGAATTACAGAAAATAAAACTATTACAGTGATTCATATCAATAAACATAGAGCCATTTAAATGAAGATATTTGACAATTTTGCAATGAGTCAACCAACCAATCAGCGCTAAACCCCAGATTCATTCATAAAATGTTACAACCGTTTGTAGTACACACAACAAATATATGCCAGGTGTCGCTATCTGTTCTCAAGCGTGTCCTAAGAATAATGAGCACAACTGTACGTACCATTTAGACGGTACTCACAAATTATTGTTATACTGGGAAAAAAAATATTTAAAGTAAATCTTTATTTTCAGGGATTTACTGCAGTTAAAGATTAACAGCATATAAATACATGATTTTTTCCTCCAAATTAAACGCAAAAATTATTTACCGACTCCTTTCGTGTAATATTATTATTTCTTTATTACCATAGTTGTTTTTTGTTATTAATCAGTTGTATCGTTGATTAGTTGGATAAATGAAAGAAAGCCACCCCCAGCCTTCTTTAGTTAGCTTTATAAAGCTAACGAAAATATAACGACCTAACCTAACCAATCGTCAAGGGCGTACAGTTGATCTAACGATTGGTTAGGTTAGGTCGTGATATTTTCGTTAGTTAGCCTTATAAAGCTAACTAAAGAAGGCTGGGGTGGCTTTATTTCATTGATCCGATTAGTTTTTATTTTTACTTGGTTCAGTACGTTTTTTATTTTTATTCCTTCCTTAGTCATAATTTTTAGTTTTTAAACTTATTATTGTTTGATTTATCCATCGCTTATTACTTTCAAGAATATTGTACTATTTTATGGGAATTTTATCAAGCCAATAAACTTATCATTATCATTAGCAAATGCACACACATTTATTTCAACACACTAAAATAAATAAGCAAGTGTCCCTTAATTTTCACTCACCTGCCCTCAAAGTTAAATGAAAACGGCTCAAGATTTTGTGGGCAGACATGATATTTATAGATTTAAAACAGGGTATATAGACAATTTAAGGTCTTCTTTCAAGGAATCTTATTATATCCAAGTAATCAGGTACATTACGATTTATAAGTTTCATAAACATTTGCCATGATTAACATGATCAAGTGTTTTAGTAGCATTCCGGAAACAAAAAAAGGATCAAATGTAGAATTCGGACCCCAGCCTTCTTTAGTTAGCTTTATAAGGCTAACTAACGAAAATATCACGACCTAACCTAACCAATCGTTAGGTTAACTGTACACCCTTGACGATTGGTTAGGTTAGGTCATGATATTTTCGTTAGTTAGCCTTATAAAGCTAACTAAAGAAGGCTGAGGTCGAATTCTACATTTGATCCCAAAAAAAATTACATTAGCATTTAGAGTTTATCACTTGGAGGAGTTGGAGAAAAATTTTTCACAGAGCTACCCAAGTAACCTACATAACACTATTTACACAATTTATAAACTCTCTTTAATTCGTGAAATACCCATTTTTTCTTAAAACTAAGTATTCAGTATTTACCACATCATATGGCAAGTCACTTCAAAAATCTACTACTCTATTGCTTTTTTCCATAACTGAAAAGATTTTGAAAATCTGTAACATAAACGCCTTCAATTTAAATCTCTCAAAACTAAACAACAGCCATCACTGAATAAGTAAGTTTTTATTCTACCAGAACAAACCCCAATTCATTCAATTTCCACAATTTATTAAAATAATTGAACAAAAGCTATTAATAACTTTAGCTCAATTACATTTTACATTATAAGCAAAACAATCAAATACTACATTCGAACAAAGTAGGCTTACTGGGCGAAGCCTAAATACTGTATAACAGTCTACAACAGTGATTCCCAACGTGGGGCGCACGCCCCACAGGGGGGCAATTTGAATATTTTGGGGGGCAATTTGAAAATGCTACAATAAAATGAAATTTATACATAATAATTTTTATAAGTAAATATATTTTAAAATTTCAATAACATATAATTATTTTTATTTGCAACATTTTTACACGAAGACAACAATTCCATATTTTACTTAACATGTTAAGCGATATTGACGAAATCTGGCAACTCCCCGTAGCGCTATAAGCTTCAAAATGTCGCCATATATCAATTGTTGAGGAAAAGCGTTTGGGGGAAGGTGGGTTCATCTTGCATACATTAGTTTTTGTGTTTAAAAATAAAAAAGTGTGTTACACATGTGGTACATATAACTGCATCTCATGGTTAGAGACACATATAAGCTGTCATCTTTTTTCTGAAGTTGATTGATTACCTTGGCACTGTTTTTGCGTGTTTTTTGACATATCTTATCTAGTGAATCCAGATTTAGGATCGAAGTGAATCACTTGTAGGCCAGCGATACGTTGTTGATTCACTAAGAGTGCCAATGAAATGTAAACAAAAGATTTTCTGCACAGCTGATTGTTTTTTCATAATTATTTTTGTGGTTTTATTTATTTTCGTTTTATATGATAAAAAAATAATTTGAGATTATTATTTAGCAATAATTTAGATATATTAGAGAAAATTATTTTAATATCAGGCTGAGAAGCTTGGCAAGGCTATCACCAATTCAGTAAATCAGCTGTTGTGTGTTTTGTGTGACACATGTAAAAGATTCCAATCGGAACTGAATCGGAAGAATCATGATCAAATGCAAAAGATGACAGTTATATATATATACTGTACCGTATATATATACGTGTTAACGTGTTAAAAAATTATATTTTATATTTTGCATATTTATTTACAAAGTATTTTGTTTCTTTACAGTTATTTACCCTGTGATTAAAATGAGTAGTACAAGCAAAAGAAAAGTTCGTCAGTATTCAGAGGAGTATTTGAAGTTTGGTTTTATACCTGCTGTGCATGATGAACGGGCACCTTTCTGTCTATTATGCCAACAGTGTTTGACAAATGAATCGATGAAACGTGGCCGTCTCGAGGCACATTTGAAGGCAAAACATAGTATTCATGTAAATTCAAAATTGGAATATTTTGAATCACTAAAAGAGAAGTTTGAAAATAGATCAACAATCAATTCATTGTTCTCCGCACAAAATGCAACCAATAATCGTACTCTTGAGGCTAGTTATGAAATTTCTCTACTTATAGCAAAAACTGGAAAGAATCATACTATAGGTGAGGATTTAATTAAGCCAGCAATATCAATTTTTCTCAAAAGAGTTCTGGAGAAGGATGACAAAGATGTCAAAGGCATGCCACTGAGTAACAATACTGTTTGCAGCAGAATAGATGAGATGAGTAGAGATGTCGAAGTACAGCTTATTCAAAAGTTAAAATCAAGGAAATTCACAATACAGATGGATGAATCTACTGTAAGAGACAGTGAGGCCCGATTGTTGGCATATGTGAGATATATTGATCATGAAGAATTTTTTGAGGAGATGTTGTTTTGCGAATCATTAGAAAGCACCACTACTGCCATTGATATCTACAATAAACTTAAAAACTATTTGGATGACAATAAAATACTAATGGAAAACATTGTATCTTGTGCTGCAGATGGTGCCCCTGCTCTGATGGGCAAGAAAAATGGCTGTTTAAAATTAATGAAGGATGACAATCCAGAAATGTTGCTTGTGCACTGTGTTATTCACAGAGAAAATTTAGTTGCCAAAAACGTTTCACCTGTTCTAAATGAGATATTGAAGTCAGTAATAAAATGCATCAACACTATCAAAGCTAATGCTAAATGTGAGCGTCTCTTTAAACAGTTTTGTGAGGATAAAAACGCAGACCATGTAAGCTTATTGCTTCACACTGATGTAAGGTGGCTGTCAAAGGGCAACTGCTTGAAAAGATTCATGGAACTATTTGATATTCTTAGTGGCTTTTTAAAGGACAAACCTGAAATGAAGCTCCTGTTAACAGTTGATGGCAAAGCTTTTGTGAGTTATTTGGCAGATATTTTTAAAAAACTGAATATATTAAATAAGCAACTTCAAGGAGCAAATATGACCCTTGTTGATTCAAAGACAAAGATATTTGGCTTCATTACATTTCTGGAATTATGTCAAAAGAATATTTCTGCAAGAAAATATACCCAGTTATATTGGCTAAATAAGTGTGAGGTAACTGATGATGCTTTACTTGTCATTGTGGATCATTTGAAAATACTGGCCTGTGATTTAAATTACAGATTTTCTGATTTAAAAGAAATGAGTTTTCCATCTTGGCTAACTCAACCATTGCTAGTGGACCTATCTGAAGTGGGCATGAAGTACCAAGAAGAACTGACTGAAATACTAAAATGATGAGTCTGTTAAAACTATATTCAAAGTAAAAGGAACCATGATGTGACTCTGTGATGAGACCAAGACTAAATACCCAAATTCAACTCGTTTGGCGAGAGAGCTACTGTTACCATTCCCATCTTCATATTTGGTGGAATGTGGTTTTAGTGCTGTAAGTGACTTACTACAGAAAAAAAGAAACCGACTGGATATCACAAAACGAGGAGACATAAGACTGAAGCTAACTTGAGATTATCAAACTTTGAATTTGCTGTATTTTTACCTAATATTGTGAATTTAAAGTGGTATTATTGATTAAATTACTTTTTTGTGAATTTAAAATTGCAACTTCTCAACTGAGAAGTTTTATTTCAAGAAATAATATAGTTAGCTTCAATCTCAAGTTTCTTGACTCATATGTAATGTAACTCATATTGAATGTACTCATATTATTGAAATTTAAAATTATAACTTTTCAACTGAGAAATTTTATTTCAAGGTAATAATTTAGTTAGCTTCAACCTCAAGTTTATTTACTCATATTGAATGTACGGTAACTCATATTAAATGTACTCATATTATTGTAAATTTTAAATAATACCTTTTCAACACCAAATTTGTTTTTATTTTAATTGGGGGCATCAAATTTTTTGAGGTGTCGAGGTGGGACATGGCGCAAAAAAGGTTGGGAACCACTGGTCTACAAGATCTGTTTAAAGCAAATTCAGGGGTCTGGAAGAACCTTTACGTAACATTACATTTCATTTATCAAACATTAATCTCTCATAAACAGTTCCTTTAATCTTTCAATGTATTCTGACCTTCTTAATTTCGGTTTACTTCATATCAATCTATAAACAAGCGTTCTTTTTATCAATTCTGGATGTTAAATATAAAATATTTTTAAATGTTTTCTGACAAAGTAGGTTTATAGCCACTAAACCGTGTTATGTCGACAAGCGTTTCACATTAAATCTCTCTCTCTCTCTCTCTCTCTCTCCTCTCTCTCTCTCTCTCTCTCTCTCATACATTTTAATATATATATCATATATGTGTAGCGACAGAGACGCCTTCAAATACTTTCGCGATTTTCCTTTTGCCTTCTGAGAAATAAGATGAAGATGGCGTTTGACTTCGTTTTAAGGGACTCTCGTGCACAGCACCTCAATCGCGGGGATGGGCCACTTCAGCGCCGCCACTTCAGCGCCGACGTTTCAGCGCCGCCATTTCAGCGCCAGGCCACTTCAGCGCCAGACTATTCAGCGACGGGCCCTTTCAGCGCCGGTCATTTTCTCTGTTGTTTTTATTGACTATACTTGTTTTGACTTTACTTGTTTTATTAACATTACTTGTTGTTATTAACTTTGTATAATGTTGGTTTGGTTTTGGTTATGGTACTTTATTTTCCTTCCATTATAAAAAAAATTAGTGTTGGGATTAGGTTACGTTAGGTTTGGTTAGGTTAGGTTAGGTTAAAAACAGCCCGCCGTAGGCGTTAGCCGGCTTCAAGTTAGGTTAGGTTAGGTTAGGTTAAGAATATTTATTCATATAACTAATGATGTAATTTCAGAATATTTTGCTCCCAACACTTATATCATTTTTCCTTTTTTTTTCAGAATTTGTGAACCCTTTATTTTCCTTCCGTTATAAAAAAAAATTAGTACCTGCACATAAAATAAAAAAATTGAATTAATTATTTTCGTTAGATATATCAATCCTTAGCCTGCACATTTTATTGAGTTGTCTTGAAACTATTGTGGCGGGCGCTGAAAGGGCCCGTCGCTGAATAGTCTGGCGCTGAAATGGCCTGGCGCTGAAATGGCGGCGCTGAAGTGGCGGCGCTGAATCGTACGCTACCCCTCAATCGCATCTCACCTTTCTCCTAGAAGAACTCCAGTGACACGTTAGATCTCATTATATAAACAACGTTGTAACAGGCCCCATTGGCACTGTGTCATTCACCTAACTTTATATAAAGACTTTCATTACCTCGCGCGTATTATAATGAAGTCATTAATCAAGTGCACATTTATACATTTCATTTCAACTAAACTTGCATTGAAAGCAGGTGCCTAATATGTTACAGATTTCTTATTGGTACCACAGACTAACGTTTGGGTACCCCTACAGAACTGAATTCTAAAAAAAGGTTTTTTAACTCCACCCTAATGTACAGTCATTTCAAAAAGCCTTTTAAAACTTCCCGTTTTCTTATCGATAAATATAACACGTATAATACCAACAATGCAAAAAGGGAAAATTACAGTTTAATTATTTCTGACCTTGATTTTAAAATATTTCAAAAGGCTTCTGATTACAATTAAAAATTCCAACGCTCATAGAAAAATTATAAAAAGTAAATAATAACAGTTAAAAACAGGTGATTCGAATATTAATTAATCCAAAATCAAAGTTTTTACACCCCTCCACCGTCGAAACCGCAACACTTCGGACATCCCCAAACTTCTATATATCACTCCCGATACTAACCCCCTCCTTTAACTTTCGATATGCAAATGAGTTTTGTGCTTAAGGCACCAAAGAAATATGTTGAAATAAAGTATAGATAACAAACGAATGTAAATTATAATTTTTTTTTAAGGAGAAAAAAATGGGCTATTAATAATCCATGAGTATAAATAATCCATAGTTTCAGATCTTCAATCACCTGGACATTTTGTCTTCACCAGGTCCAGGAGTAGATCTCAGATGCATTTCTCTAATATCTTCTCTACCTACCGCCCTTTTGATAGTTCCTTCATTGTCATCCTTCATCATCATCATCATCCCTTTTCTTCTGGCTGTAACTCGCCCTAGTTTAACGGGAGCTGTCCTCTTTGCCACTTTGTCTAAACATTTTTTACAGATTTCTTTTGGAAAATTCTTTGATTTCTCGCTACCATCATACAGATGGCAGTACAGGTAGGTTTCGTTTTACGCGCGAGATACGTTCCTGGAAAACAGCGCGCAGCGCGATTCCGCGTAAAATGAATTCTTATTTCTCATAGACCCATGTTATAATTACGCGTTATGTTCCTGAGCGGCGCTAGCCACCAAGGAAACATTATAATAAGTAAATTTAACCATAAAAACAGTCAAATAGTAATAAACGTGCATCATAATACTCATAGAATCAATTTGACATAATAAATAACTTATAAAATAATATTTAATCCTATTTAATCTTAAATAATATTGTGCTATACTTACCCAACAAAGGGCCTCAAGTCAACTTAATGGGCACAGGAGTTTGGGAGTGAAGGAGGGGAGAATTATGGGAAAATTGTTCAAACAAGTTCCAAAAGGGGAAGGGAAATAACAAGCGGGTTTTTTTTTTTTTTATGCAGGAAGGAGGGGGCCAAGGGCAAATGCCCACAAAAGTGCACCCCTATAGAAGAAAAAAAAGAGCCAAAATCAAGGTCTGGGTTTTTGAGATGCCTAGACACTCTGCGTTTGAAATATGAGAGGTCACAGACAGGAGGAAAGATAGATTGAGGAAGATTATTCCAGAGTTGACTGGTTGAGTAGATGAAATATTGAAAATATCGATTAACTCTTGCGTTAGATCGTTGGACAGAAAAGGAATAAAAAAGTGTAGAAAGTCTGGTGCTGCGTGCTCTCCTTAAAGGAGGAGACATGCAGTTAGAGAGTTCCGAAGAGCAGTTTCCGTTATAATAGCGATAGTAAAGAGAGAGTTAGACAACATTGCAGCGAAGAGAGAGAGATTGAAGACAATCAGGAGGAGGCGGGGAATTGATGAGACGAAAAGCCTTTGATTCCACCCAGTCAAGTAGGGCTGTGTGGGTTGAGCCACCAACAAATGAGAAGCATCCTCCATACAGGAGAGAACAAGACCCATTAGGCCTGTTCAAAAATCAACTTTTTCTTATTTTCATAGGTTTCTGTACATTTTCCCATGCTTTTTGACCTGAAAAAGCCGAAAATCACAACTATTTTGACCTAGGATGTTGGGAAGCATTGCCGCATGGAACTTTAATTTTTCTGCCTTGAAATCGGCCAAAGCGCCAATTCCGGGGTCCCTTGAATTATGTTTTGCACTTTAACTTTTGATCTAAACAAGATAGAGCAACAAATTAGGTATCAAATGAAAGAGCATAAAATTAATAAATAATAATAATAATAATAATAATAATAATAAAATAAATAATAATTAATAATAATAATAATAATAATAATTATCTATCATTTTTCAGGAAACAACAGAAACTCAATCAGAATCTAGAAAACCATCTACAAGTTACAACTTCACAATGGCATTAAGCAAGGAGCTGAGGGAGCTCCGTGGGCGCACAGTTGATATCTCAGAACCTCCACGTACTGTCCACAGGCAGGTGTCAACTGGGCCATCTACCAGATCTCTCACTGAAACTTTCCTGGTTGGATACCCTTCAGCTTTTATCAGTGGTTCCCAGCTTCCCACCAACAGACAGGCGTTCCAGTATTTCCTTAATCTTCAGAATTTACCGGAAAATGCAGGGAGGCCCATGGTTCAAGACCTTGCTATGAAACAGTTGAATCTATCATCCCATTCTGGCAGATGGCTAGGATCAAGACAATGACCAAGTACAACGCAATGAAGCTCTTCATGAAACTACATGAGAAACATCGTGCTCTGGTGAAAAGCAAAGGAAGAGCAAGTAACCCTGGAGGAAAAAGAGGAGCATTTGTGCTGAATTAGACAGCCTGTTCGATATAGTAGCTCCAGATGCAATCCAGGAAATACAGAACAACAGACTGTTATCCAGAGAGAAGAAAGATGAGGATATCAGGTTCTACGAAGACCAAAAGACTGAGAGGAAAGGTATATGTCTGGTCATGACAAGATTTTGAGACAAGATCCCTGCAGCAAGCAGCGAGGAATGAAAGACTGCAGCATAGACAAGAACAAGGTAAAACTAATTACTTTGAACGTTACAAAAAGTTTTAAGTTTTACTCCATTGCGATATTTAGCATGTACTTAACAATTACTGTCTTAACATGTTGTACTATTTTACAGCTGCAGCAGAACAAGAGGCAGTTGTTCATGTGGATGACATTACCTGGGGTGACTCAACTGACAACGACGCTAACACAGAGGACATGGATTACCATCAGCCTCGTCCTGGATGTTCTCACCATCAAGACACTGTGACTAGTGTGACTTTGACGTTTCCAAGGAAGGTCATGGAATGTGATGTCATCTGCAATACAGCTGATCGTCTTGGTTTATCAGACAATCAAGTTACTGCCATGGTTTCTGCCACCTTGAAAGCTGGAGGGGCTGATCTGGATAACTTCGTCATCTCAACCTCAACAACACGTCGCAACAGAATGCTGTCCAGGTATAATATCAGCCAGAGTCACATGTCCAAGTTTTGTGAAAACCCCCCAGTACGCTGCCTTACACTGGGATGGAAATTTGCTCAAAGATGTCTTGGGCAGTGAACCTGGAAGTACCTCAGAGACTTTAGCTGTGCTAGTGTCTGGTCCACCTTCATACACTGAAGGAAAGTTATTGGGAGTACCTGTCATCGACAATTCTTCTGGCACAGCTCAGGCTGAAGCTTCAATGGATTTACTGGAGACATGGGAACTTACGGATAATGTTACTGCCCTTGTTTTTGACACTACATCCAGTAACAGTGGAATTCACAGAGGAGCTGCCAAACTGCTAGAGAAAATGCTGAACAAAAAGGTGTTTTATCTGGCCTGTCGACATCACATCCTGGAAATCCTAGTAGGAGCAGTTTGGGAGAAGCTGTTTGGGAAGGTGAAGGGGCCAGATAATCCCTGGTTTGAGCATCTGAAGGATGTTTGGACGGACTTGTCCAAGGAAAACCCAAAGATGCTGGCTATCAACAGCAAATGGCTGAAGGAAAAGAAGAAGAACAGTGAAGAAATACTCCAAGACATTCTAACAGCAGAAAGGCTTCAAAGAGCCGACTACAGGGAAATGGCTGAACTGACAGTCATTGTTCTTGGAGGAACGCCTCCTCGAGGTATTCACTGGAGTCGACCAGGCGCCATTCATCAGGCCAGATGGATGGCCAGAAACCTGTACTCCATGAAAATGCTGATGTTTGCAGATCAACTTGAGTACGACGAAGACACTGTATCAAAGCTGGAAAGATTCAACACCTTCCTTGCGCTGTTCTACACTCCTGTATGGATGATGTCAATGTCTGCTGCAGATGCTCCCGTGAATGATCTAAGTCTAATCCAGGACATGTTGAAGTACAAGAAAACTGACCCAGAGCTTGCTGATGCAGTACTTAATAAGATGGAAAACCACAAATGGTACCTGACGCAGGAAGTCGTGCCATTTGCCCTGTTCAGCAGTAGATTGAGTGACACATTGAAGCACGACATTGCTGCCCAGTTACATGCCACTGACAAGCCAGATAGCTTCAGAACAGGAAAGCCTCTATTCCAGAGAGTCACAGCTAAGACCACCCTGGTTGATCTCATTGGCCCAGAATCACATTTCCTGCTGGACACACTGAACATTGGATCCGAGTGGCTTCTGGAACCTGTCACGTCTTGGCCACAGAATGAGGACTACAGAAAAGCGTTGGACTATGTTAAGAATCTTAAAGCGGTGAATGACATTGCTGAACGTGGTGTCAAGATGATGAGCGACTTTGCAAATGTCATAACAACAGATGCCAAGCAAAGGGACTATCTCCTTCAAGCTGTGGAGTTCAACAGACGCCGCTTTGACAGCTTCAAGAAACAAACTCTCAACAACTGATTGTGTAAATGTCATTATGAAATTAATCATCATGTAATGCTTTCACTTCTTGATCGATTAGACTTGTGACAAAATGTTAATCTCAAATTTGTATCATGAATAAGGCGCCTTGTCTGCCTTGAGTGTGAGAAAACGAATTTTGTGATATTTCTGAAATCTTTGTATGTACCAATGTGCCATTTCTTGTTCCAAGACTATCATAATTGTATAAGTTAGAAAGAGGATTAAAAACAATTTAATTTGGTGCCTATTTTATTGCTCTATCTTGTTTAGATAAAAAGTTATAGTGCAAAACATGATTCAAGGGACCCCGGAACTGGTGCTTTTGGCCGATTTCAAGGCAGAAAATTTAAAGCTCCATGCGGCAATGCTTCCCAACTACCTAGGTCAAAATGGTTGTGATTTTCGGCCTTTTCAGGTCAAAAAGCATGGGAAAAAGTACAGAAACCTATGAAAATAAGAAAAAGTTGATTTTTGAGAGATCTGGTAGATGGCCCAGTGACACCTGCCTGTGGACAGTACGTGGAGGTTCTGAGATATCAACTGTGCGCCCACGGAGCTCCCTCAGCTCCTTGCTTAATGCCATTGTGAAGTTGTAACTTGTAGATGGTTTTCTAGATTCTGATTGAGTTTCTGTTGTTTCCTGAAAAATGATAGATAATTATTATTATTATTATTATTATTAATTATTTATTTATTATTATTATTATTATTATTATTATTATTATTATTTATTAATTTTATGCTCTTTCATTTGATACCTAATTTGTTGCTCTATCTTGTTTAGATCAAAAGTTAAAGTGCAAAACATAATTCAAGGGACCCCGGAATTGGCGCTTTGGCCGATTTCAAGGCAGAAAATTTAAAGCTCCATGCGGCAATGCTTCCCAACATCCTAGGTCAAAATAGTTGTGATTTTCGGCTTTTTGAGGTCAAAAAGCATGGGAAATTGTACAGAAACCTATGAAAATAAGAAAAAGTTGATTTTTGAACAGGCCTAGTGCTCCATAGCCATCCAACGCGTTTCATGGAGTGACTGTTGAGAGGGACGCTTTGGGAAGCGGGTGAAGTGAAGAGTGGAATCATCGGCATGGGAGTGAATTAAATCAAGTGCGAATTAAGTGTGAATCAAGTGTGAATTAAATCAAGTGCGAATTAAGTGTGAATCAAGTGTGAATCAAGTGTGAATTAAATCAAGTGCGAATTAAAAGATCATTAATAAATAAAAGGAAAAGAGTGGGTGACAGGACGGGACTCTAAGTAACACCATTGTTCAGGAGAAGAACAGTGGCCATCTTCATCCGCAGCTATAGATCGGCCAGAAAAGAAATTAGAGATGAAGGAACAGATAGAAGGCTAAAAACCGAAGGAGGGCGTTTAAAAATTAAAGATTTGTGCCAGACTATATCAGAAGTTTTTGATATGTCTAGTCTCTAGTGCAATAGCAAAAGTTTCACCGAAATCTCTAAAAGAGGATGACCAAGAGTCAGAGATAAGCAATAACCAGGCCGTACCTAGGGGGGATGCGATGGGTGCGTACGCACCCCCACGGCCCTTGGAAGTCCGCCTAATGGGACCAAGCGATCACTAAAAAACAGTAAAACATTACACAAGCATGGTCATATAAAAATTAATAGTTTTATTGTTCTGTTTGTGACGATCTGTTCCATTCATATATTACAGAGTAAAATAAACCTCTCAGAATGTTTCTTTTGCCTTGAATTTTTTCAGATTCACAAAAACTTGTTTTCACGCCATTTCAGACTCTGATTTTCCTTGCAACCGCAAAAGGCAGGAAATGCAGTCTCAAACAACCTAAATTTTCAAATTTTCCAGGGAAATCATTTCCCCGGAATCCCTTAGGAGCTCGCGCCTTCGGTGTTCGTTCGCACCCCCTCATAAAAAATCCTGGCTACGGACCTCATAACATCGCCAGTAGAGCGTCCCTTCCAGAACCCATACTGACGATCTGAAAGAAGGTTATGAGAAAAGGGGTGTTTGATAATTTTCCCATTAAGGACAGATTCAAAAACGTTAGAAATGCAAGAAATCAATGCAACTGAACGATCGTTGGACGGTTCAGAGCGGTCACCCTTCTTTGGGACAGGCTGAATGAAAGCGAACTTCCAGTAGGAAGGAAAATTACCAGATGAGAGACAAAGACGAAAGAGTTTGCCTAGGCAGGGTGTCAACGCAGAAGCATAGTTTTTCAGAACAACAGGAGGAACACCATCAGCACTATACGCCTTCCTAGAGTTGAGCCCAGAAAGAGCTGAAAAAAACATTTTTCGAAGAGATTCTAATTTCAGACATAATAAAGTCAGAGGAGGGAGGAGATGGAGGAATAACACCGGAATCGTCCAGGGTTGAATTCTAAGCAAAAGTTTGAGCGAAGAGTTCATCTTTGTCAGGAGAAGAGACGGCAACTGTGCCGTCGGAATGTAAAAGAGAAGGGAAAGAAGAGGAAGTAAAGTTGTTGAAGGGTTTCTTAGCTAGATGCCAGAAAGAGCGAGAAGAATTAGAATTGGAAAGATTTTCACATTTTTGTCGGATGAAGGAATTTTTGGCGAGTCAAAGAACAGATTTTGCACGATTCTGGGCAGAAATATAAGCTGAGTAAGAGTCAGGAGTGGATGGCGACGGTACCTTCTGATGTGTACCTTATGTGTTCGAGAGCAAGAGGAGAACCACCTATAAATAAGTTGATAAAAATTCGCTCTCTGTTTTACGAGCATAAGCAAAATTTACCTGTTCAAGGGCTTCGTCAACCGTTTCCTCTCTTCCCTCTTCTCTGAGACGGTTTCCAAAATGATTGTTTCCAACATAAGACAGCAAGGTCATGATTGAAGTGGGCCTTTCATCTTTCTACCCAATTAAATGAATCTGTCGTCAATTTTTTCATTTACTTTTATTGTGTACGTTTCACTGATTATCTCCCGATGAATACATTTTTATTAGAATTAAAATGGTAGTAATTCAACACCTCTTTATTCACAATAAAATAAATGTACAACAATGATCGAGTTATTAATTCCTGGAAAATTGATTCATTGACATCGCGACATCGAAGTCATTGACGCCCAACATAATTAATCAGTAAAGTTTAAAACTTAAATAGCACTAAATAGCACTAACACCCACTGCCTGGATAATGGGAAAGGTTGAGGAAGTTCTCCGCGTTGTTAGTGACGCAGTTGTAGTTGGAACTATTATTCTCTCCCAGACTAGCATTCGGGAATTCAACCTGGTTACGGCACGTGAGGGGAAAGTCACCATGCCCAAACTGCACGACCCTCGAAGTGGTTCACCTAGTAAAGTTCGACGTTACGATGAGTTGACTGTAGTCATTGGGCTCTCGACGGGGGGGGCACGACAGGCACTAGGACCTCAGAGGATGATGCCGTCAACTGGAACTAGCAGAGGAGGAATAGATATCGGGTTCGACCACGCCAGGGCCATTCTCCTAATCCCTAATTTCCCAGGGCCCTATTGGGATGGAGAACTGCACAAAAAAAATGTTACATTATTATCATAAATGAACACGAACAAAGACCTTCGCCTGGCAAATCTAGACTATTTAGGAAATGATTCAGAATAGTTGTGTGTTACGATTTCGAAGTGTAATGCTCCAATCATGGTGCATGTACATAAAGTTATGTACCCCTTTTTTTTGAGTAGCCATTTTTCTAAATTATAGCGTTACTGCATAATCCAGTCCAATAGTGTGAAAGGGTTTATTTTCAGTCAACCAACACCAAGAGAGCGGTGGTGATCGAGGTATCCAATAATTACTTCTTTGAATATGCTTGCACATTAAGCATTTACAACAAAATGGATTTTTTGAACTATTTAAAATGTGGTATTTACCACTGCTGACGCACATACGTTACTACATCCGTCGTCTTTGCAGTTAAAGTACTGAATGTATTCCGATACAGAAATAAAGTCATAGTCAATAAAAGCCATTGAAAAATTCCCCCAAAACTTTTGATTCTTCCATTCAATGATTTCATTAATTCTATCTTTTTATTTTCAACCATGTTTAAAAATGAAAACTTAACTTACATATAATATAAATTTTATAACAAACTGGAACTGTAACGCGATTCCATAAAACTACTGTTTGAGTGAAGATGGCTAATATTTTTTCACTTATCTCTTAAGATAAAGGTAAAAGCGTTTCAGAGAAAAGCGCTAGTAGTATGGCCACAAACAAGACGAGTGCAGAGCAATTGCAATGTTGATCAAATGAGTGCCAGTGCCACCCCTACTCATTGTTGCAAGGTGTCAACCCCCACCCCCAGTGCCAACTCCCATGGTGCAAAAAAAGAGGGGAATCTCTCGACAATTTGGGGAGTGTCCTCCTAACATCTTTGGGGGAGAAGTTGGGACGGTCTCACCCCCAAAGGGGTATATCTAACCTACGAGAGAGAGAGAGAGAGAGAGAGAGAGAGAGAGAGAGAGACAGAGAGAGAGAGAGAATCCTACACCTGGAAGATCCAGGTGCATAATGGGAGGTCAAGGTAGCATCACTTGGTTTAGAATTCGAAATCCGCCAGTTGGCTTAATCAGCCTGTTCGTTTAATCCGCCAGTTGGCTCAGAAGACTTAGAATGCAGAAATATATATATATATATATATATATGTGTGTGTGTGTGTGTGTGTGTGTATATATAAAACATTCGCGCTGCCAGATTGCGCTATTCAGATATTCTTGACAGTTCGCTTACAAATCCGTCAGTCGGCTTACAAGGCGTTACCAGCCATTTGGTGTATTATATATATATATATATATATATATATATATATATACACACACAAACTCAGATCAGTCCCCTGAGAAACTTATATGTTAAACACAGACCGTGCATGGAACAAGGAACTCTTCTGGGAAATTACATCCACTATAGTTCGAATAAGTAATGATAAATGAAAAATACTATAGTTTTTTCTTCTTCATCATGGAAAGCCCAACGTGGGCTCCCGGTTACTCGCAAAGAGGCCCTAAAATATAACTTCCCTCACCAGCTATCTGCAAAGCAGATAGGATTCAGCTTTGGGACAGGATCTAGGGTTTACAGCTTACACCTAGCCTACTACATTCAGAACCTCAATATGCGCAAGAAATTCGTCGCATTCACGTCGGATTGAATACATCAAAGAAAAACGGGTAACTATTGTATTTTTAGCCAAAAAACAAAACTTAAACCTCAACCGGGACATATATATTTTGGGGCCTCTTTGCGAGTAACCCGGTGCCCACGTTGGGCCTTCCATCATGGAAAAGAAAAAACTATAGTATTTGTCATTTATCATTACTTATTCGAACTATGGTGGATGTAATTTCCCAGAAGAGTTCCTTGTTCCATGCACGGTCTGTGTTTAACATATATATATATATATATATATATTATATATGTATATATATATATATATAATATATATATATATATATATACATATATATATTCCAATCTCTCCAGTTATTCCTTACTATCATATATATAGACAACCAAAAGAATTAAATAAAACATCATTACATCATTCTGTTTATTTAGACGAGTTAAGGGAAAATAATTCATGAAATATATAGGAAATAAAATATACATTCAAAAATAATATATGATGTTATAATGTTATAATGTTTCAGACCAACAAAGACCCTAGGATCCACTCATGGCTGGTCTACCTAACTGTGTTCGTAATTGTGTATTGTGTATGTCCTCCATGGTGGCGGATGGGACCTACAATTTTAAGTGGGTTCCGAACCACAAGAACATAAGAAATTTATGTAAAAACTACCTGTACATTGGCAACGACCAATTTTTACAGAACTAAATAATTATCAATTTAAAACTAATTAATTATCGATTTAAAACTAAAGATAGAATCTCTGGATCCAGAGGATCAAGTCATAATAGTCTACTATCCACAAATATGTTACACTCTATATTTATAACCGACATGCAAATATATCAGACCCAAAGAATCCAGTCAATTTCATTACGGTATCCATCAATAATAGTACCTTACAAAACAAAAATAAGTCACGATCCATATCGATTGCGGACCAAGTCAAAATTTACCACCATATACATTACAATATATATACTTAGGAGGAAAAGTGTAGGTGTGGCTGTAAAGACTCTACAGTAATGTAGAAATGTGTGTGCACCCATTTTGGGTCTCCCCTTTAAAGGTGTTTGTGGGGCAAGTGAAGATCATGAGTTTTTCAATACCTCACAGTACAATCGGGGGCACCGACCGGCAGAGGAATCTCTTTAAATGGGGTGTGTAAGGACAGAGAGTATCCCCTAATCCAAGATGCTGCCTCCCTATATCCCACAACACTTGTGTTGAGCTGTGGGATCTATCACCACAAAGCCTTAATTTTACTACCTTAAACTATACCCAATCTATCAACATATGCGTCTAATCGATTTTTAAACATGTTTATAGACGTGCTACTAATTACTTCTACCGGCAAACTATTCCAGCTATTTACTATTCTATGCCTAAAAAAGTTTTTGGCAACTGCTGTCTCGAACCTTCTACTTCTCAACTTACACCCGTTATTTCTAGTCCTATTATATTGAGATATTTCGAAAAAGCTATCTCTATCTACGTTATCGAACCCATTCATAATTTTGAAAACCTGGATTAGATCACCCCTTAACCTCCTGGTCTCGAGTGTTGTCAATTTTAACTCCTTAAGCCTATCCTCGTACGACTTTGACCTAAGCGACGGAATCATCTTAGTTGCTCGTCTTTGAACTCTTTCGATTTTGTCTATATCTTTGCGCATATGCGGATTCCAAAATTGGACCGCGTACTCCAAATGGGGTCTAATTAATGATTTATAAAGAGGAACTATAATATCGCGCGATTTGTACTCAAAATTTCGAGCTATAAAACCTAACACTTTGTTCGCCTTATTGACTGTTGCTGTACTTTGTTTCGCTACTTTTAAATCACCAGTGTATATATATATATATATATATATATATATATATATATATATATATATATATATTATATACATATATAAATATATAATATATACATATAATATATATATATATATATAAAGGTGCCCGCTTTTTCACATAAAGGGTACGCAAAGAAGAGAACGGGAAAGAACAGATCATATTCGACGTAGAAGAAATAGCAAGAGTAATGAAACATCGGGCTTAAACTGCATTCTGTGCAATACCTTTAAGCACTACGAATGCATGAACTTGGATAGAAAAGAGAGGAAAATGATAAATAGAATAAATAACAAAATCATAGGACTTTGTGGTTTCTTATGCGTCAAATGCATGGAAAACAATAGAAAATTAGTACAGAGGGGAACACAAAATGTTGAAATAGGAGAATTAAGTACAGCAGCTCTACCGACAGAAAAACATGAAACAGAAAACGCCTACACAACCGAGAAAGAAAAAGAAAACACACTACAGGGAGGGGCGAAAGCAGCCTCAGAAAAAGAGGTACCCACGGCAGAAGAGGGAGATACGAAATACACACCAAAGAAAACAACCCCACTGAGTAGGGAAGAAGTGGTGGCGAAGCAGAAGAAGGAAATCGAATCACATAAGACACAGAGAGAATTTAAACGACGGGCCATATGCGAATATTATAAAATAGGTGCGTGCAAATATGGCTCAAACTGCATATACATCACCCTACAAAATGCTTCTATATGATGAGGAATGGGAAGTGCAAGTACGGACCAAACTGCAACTTTTTTCACCCTCGTATGTGCAGACAGTCAATTACTGAGAAAAATGCCTGAACATAGAGTGCCCGCTTTTTCACATAAGGGACCCAAAGAAGAGAACGGGAAAGAACAGATCATATTCGACATAGAAGAAATAGCAAGAGTAATGAAACATATTTTTTAGAAGAAATTAGAATAATAAAAGCTCAGCTTGCCCTTCTAACAAGGAGAGACAGAACGCCGCAAACATATGCACCACAACATTACGCACATCACCCCCCTATTCAACACCACCCACCAATAATACAACAACAACAGTGGTATCACGGGCCTTAACCCCAATACTCCCAAATGCAGCGGCCCAACCAATAACACCAAACAGGAACCGACATCGACCAGGAAACGACCATCATTTAAGAAAATCGAACACGAAGATTAGAAGAAACCCGGTAAATGTATTATACACAAATATACAAGGCCTCTATACGGACCATGCAGACTGCAAATTACAATACTTGCAAAATTTAGCTACGGAAACCAGCATACATATCATAGGCCTAACGGAAACACACTTACATAAGTGCGAAAAAGGCTGTGAAAACTGCATCGAGAATACTGAAATAGCATTCCTGGACTACAACATATACAGAGCAGATAGAGTGGCTTGACGAGGAGGAGGGTGTTGTATCTACGTGAAAAACACTTACACATGTGAAGTGAGGGTAAAGAAATCAAACAGCACAGTTCAAGTTATTATATTAGAAGTAAAAGAACTGAACCTAACCATTATGAACATCTACAGACCACCAAACACCATAAAAAGTGAATTCCAATTTGCTACAAATGAAATAGAAAACATATTAAAATTACTTGAAACCAAGAACAAATCCCGGCACAAACCTATTAATGGACTTCGAGTTCACGGAAGGAGATGTAATTACGGCCTTATCACAGATGCGAGACAATTCAGCGCCAGGACCAGACACATGGAGTGCCACATTTCTGAAGAAATGCAAAGAGAGTATTGCAAAACCGCTATACTTACTATGGAGGAAATCACTCGACACAGGACAAATTCCACTCCCCTTAAAGTACGCGAATATTGCCCCCCTATTTAAAGGTGGTAACAGAGCAATGCCCAAAAATTATCGGCCAGTGGCTCTCACCTCACACCTTATAAAGTGTTTTGAACGCATAATTAGAGCCAAAATTACCTACTACCTACAAGAAAAAGACTTATACAACCCAAATCAACTTGGCTTCAGGGCGGGTAGATCATGCCTGTCACAGCTACTAGACCACCAGGAGAAAATATTAGGAACATTGTGTCGAGGACAAAACATTGATGTAATATATACTGATTTTGCTAAAGCCTTCGATAAATGTGACCATGGAATCATAGCACACAAACTTAAGGATACAGGAATTACTGGAAAGCTAGGAAGGTGGATATTTAATTTCTTGACGCAAAGAACGCAAAGAGTGGTGGTAAACGGAGTTAAATCGGAAGTCGTGAGCTCTGTCCCACAAGGGACAGTATCAGCTCCCTTGCTGTTCATAATAATGATTGCAGATATTGATGCAGATATTAAGGACAGCATTGTATCATGCTTCGCAGATGACACGAAGATATGTAAGGAAATATTGAACGAAGATGACATAAGAAAACTACAAAACGACATTGAAACATTATTCCAGTGGGCAGAAGACAACAATATGAAGTTCAACGAAGAAAAATTCCTACTTCTAAGATATGGTAATAACAAAGAGCTACAGAAAAAAGGGTACAAAACTCCGTAAGCCAAACAGATAACACCAAATCCACAAGTCAGGGATCTTGGAGTAATAATGTCGTCGGATGCAGAATTCAGAGAGCACTATAAAATCAAAATCACAACGGCTAGAAAAATAATGGGAATCATCTGGAGGAGCTTCCGCAGCAGAAAAGCAAACATCATGCTCAAATTATGGAAGAGTCTAGTCCTACCAATAATTGAGTATTGCTCAGTACTCACAAGCCCACACAGAAAAAGAGATATTGCGAGCATTGAAGCTATACAAAGGACTTTTACGTCTAAGATAGAGGAAACGGAAGGTGAAGACTACTGGTCTCGACTACAATTCCTGGAACTCTACTCTCTTGAAAGAAGGCGAGAGCGGTACACAATAATATACATATGGAACATACTTGAGGGCTCTGTCCCTAACCTCAGAAAGGAAATAGAAACAAACTGGAATGAGAGAAGAGGCAGATTTTGTACGGTCCCAGCTGCGGTGGGACAAGGAGCCATGAAAACGAGGATGGAAAATACTCTCAGAATACGGGGCCCAAAGCTTTTCAATGTCCTTCCAAAAGAAGTGAGGAATCTCCAGCACACCAACCTGAATAACTTCAAGAACCAGCTGGACAGATTCTTGTGCAAAGTCCCTGACCAGCCATGCGTGGCTGGCTACGAGGGCAGGAGGCGATCAGAGAGCAATTCCCTCCTTCACCAAGTCCCTCAACTGAGGCGGGATGCTGCAGAGGGGTCGAGCGCAGGTCGATCCTGAACCGTCGTTCAAACTCAACAAAAGTAAAAAAAAAGTAAGTAAGTAAATATATACATATATATATATATATATATATATACATATATATATATAAATATATACATATATATATATATACATATATATATATATAAATATATACATATATATATATATAAATATATACATATATATATATAAATTATACATATATATATATACATATATATATATAAATATATACATATATATAAATATATACATATATATATATATACATATATATATATAAATATATACATATATATATATACATATATATATATATATATAAATATATACATATATATATATACACATATATATATATATAAATATAAACATATATATATATATATATACATATATATATATATATATACATATATATATATATATATATATATATATATATATAAATATATATATATATATACATATATATATATATACATATACATATACGGTATATATATATACATATACATATATATATATACATATACATATATATATATATGATGAATAAAACCACGAAGGAAAGGAAACACAAAATGGTGCTCAAGCGCTTTCGTCTAATGACATCCTCAGGAACACTGAAGTACATAAAAGGGTTACAGCCTATATATAGGTTACAGGAAGAAAAAAAAAAAAATAAATAAATAAATAACATACATACATACATACATATATATATATATATATATATATATATATATATATATATATATACAGGGTCCGCAAAAAAAAGGAGCATGACGAAAATTGCTCTCACACCCGCATTTTTTGCCGGACCCTTAAATGTTATATATCTAGCTAAAGATAAAAGAGCGCAGAGTTGTATAAAACAAAATTCATCAAAATCGGTCATAAAATAAAGATTTTATGGCCACAAACGTGCAATGACTAAAAAAATGAATTTCTCCGTAAACATTTAATGTTTTTCTCATTTTAAATTATTTTTTTCAGATGCCTAAATAATTTTAATCAATAAAAATGATAATATGCCCTTTTCTAAAGAAGATAAAATATTAATAAAACATTATAGACTTGATAAAAATTATGGCGCAATAAAATTATTACAAGAGTTTCCGAATAAACCATGGTCGAAAGGAGGTTTGGACAAGCTGTTAAGAAAAATCGACGAAACTGAAAGTACTGAAAGGAAACAAGGAAGCGGGAGGCCAAGATCAGTTTGAACCGAAGAAAACATCAGAGATGTGGAACTAAGAATTTTTAGTCAAGAAGGCAGACCAAGGACTCACGTGACACCGTCAAGAATTGCTAATGAGTTGAGCATATCCGAAAGTAGCGTCAGAAACATTATTAAAAACGACCTTGAACTAAAACCTTATAAACGGATACACGGGCAGAAATTAACTGAAATTAACGAACAGAAAAGAGTTGTTTGTTCTGAACGCATGTTAAGAAATATCACTCCCGAAAAAGTAGACCTCGGCTGTTTTACTGACGAAAAGAAGTTTACGGTAGAACCACCGCGAAATTCCCAAAATGACAGAGTGTATTCAAGAGTTAATCGTAAAAATGAAATACCAGATGATAGACTTTATGCTACCCGTAATCATTTTTCTGCCAGCGTAATGGTATGGGTCGGTGTGTCTAAACTAGGCAAGACATCTGTTTTTTTCGAGAGCCAAACATCAAAGTAGACGCCCACTATTACATTGAAACTTTGTTGGAACAAATGCTGCCCGAAATGAGACGATTGGCGAATAATGGTTACTTCTTATTCCAACAGGATGGCGCTCGGGCGCATACCGCTAAGTCAACTATTGAATTTTTAGAAAATAATGTTCCTGAATTGCTTTACCCAAAAGATTGGCCCCCTAATAGTCCAGATTTGAATTCCGTAGACTACGGAATATGGGAAATGTTGGCTGAGAAAGTGTACAAGCATAAGATCCGAAATGTCGAACATTTGAAAGAAGTTATCGTACAAAAATGGGAAGAAATTACCCAAGATCAAGAAGATAAAGCTATAGATCAATTTAGGCCCCGATTACGAAGGGTTGTAGAGGTTTCTGGCAAACATATCGAACAATTTCTTTAGTCTTATAATTTCGTTTTCTTTGGAAATTGTAAAATTATATGACATGTTGTAGTAAAACTTTTATATTTTTTTTAATTTTTGACGTATTGACATGAAATTTGGTACTAACTTAGTTTATTTGTTGTTTATTTGCCTAAAATAAGTTATTTGTCATTATGTGTAAAAATAAATGTACAGTAAACATTTTCGTCATGCTCCTTTTTTTTTGTGGACCCTGTATATATATATACATATATATATATATATATATATATATATATATACATATATATATATATATATATATGCAATAAACGGAGAAGTAAAAATAAAAATTAAAAATTAAAGGATTATCAGATTTGTAAGGAAAAATATCGATTTTTAGCACAAGATCAAATTAATTATAAAAATACAAATTTATACTGGAAATCTGCCCGGGTTTTAACACTTTGCCTTTTATGGTCAAGTTTCGATATATATAAAAATAAAATGAAAATTAAAAGTTAATAAAGTAGCATACAAGTTTACCAAAGATTTAGCGCTCTACCCTTCTTATCTAAATCTGTTTTGAAGGAATTCAAAACAACAGGATCGAGTTGGAAAAGACCTTTGCTTATGTTGAAGTTATTTGAAAGTTGGATAATGGCAGACTCAAGAATATTTCTATTAACAATGTTGCTAGAGTGGAATAAAACTGAAGCATTATTCCAATCAATACAGTGGGATAACTCTGACAAATGGACAAAAAGGGCACTGGACAACTGTCCTGTTCTAACAATTTTTGGGGCGAAGTCCTTACAGACGTGTCCTGAAGACGGCTACTTCTTCTTGGATGAAAACTAGGCGTGGAGAACTTGGAGTCGTGACACACCGGTTCAAGGGTGGATGTTACGAACTGGAAGTCGTGACACGCCGGTCAAATGGTTTTATCCTGATGCAGGGTAATTTCTATCTTGGCCAAAGAGTGGCCTCTTCTTAAAATCTTCTTCTTAAAGTAATCTTCTTAAGTAATCTTCTTCTTAAAGTAATCTTCTTCTTAAAGTAATCTTCTTAAAGTAATCTTCTTCTTAAAATCTGTTAAGATCCTGGTAAAGGGTCTGGAAGACTGGAAGAATCCTGGAGTCGTGAAGATCCTGGTTAAAGGGTCGCCAGTTTGTTAACCCCCCTTTTATGGCCCTGAGTCGGTTCGGATCGACGGGGGTTCTGGTTAGGAGGCTGCAACGGATATTTCTTCTATAACATTCTATAATTCTTTTCGGTCGCCTTAAATGGTGGGTCGCCACTCTGTTAAACCCTTGGCTACAGACTCGCCAGACTGTTATGCCAATATCTTCTATGGTGCTTGGGTTGTCTCTTTCTCTCGCTTATGGGTCGAGAATTATTAATTCTTCTCTTGCTATAATACTCTGATACTTTCTCTTATACTAAAATTATCGACTTTTCTGACTAAGTTCTGAAGAGAGCACGGCTCGAAGGGAAAAATAAAAACTTCTTTTACTTTGGTTTACTTCTTAAAAATATACAAGTACTGCTCTGAATTTACAGGGGTAGAGGTTCGACCTCTTTCGACCATGGCTCAGGCCGGAATCTAAAAATATTAAGGCAAGGGGCCTCTGCCCCCTCCCCGCAGCAAGGCTGCTAACAAAGGAGTCCTAATGAAGTGCTAATATGAAGAAATGCAATGAAGAAGTGCTCTCATTTTACAAGTACATGTATAATATAAACTTAAATGTTTTGGGGGAGGACAGTTGAAGGTTAAATTTCCCCCCTTTTTAAACATATGATTAGATGGTTTGAAAGATTTCAACTAAAAAAAATAAAAATAAAAACTAATTTGTATTTTTCGCCGAGTCTACATTTATGAAGGCGATATCATTTCGTAATAGTACACATAAGTACAAATTAAGTACACGACTGAGTACGTATTAATTTTGGTTCATTACAATTACGATTACAGTTATGGATTACTTCACATTCGCTTATGATTGTTCATTACAGTTCTATTAAAGTACATTCTTACATTATAAATTAAATCATTACATTTAATTACAGTTTCATTGAAGTACATTACGTTATATTAAATTAACGTATTACAGTTAATTACAATTAAACAGTTACTATAACTTTGTTTTGTTTTTACAGTGTTTCATATTAATAGACAATTTAGATGTTAGAAATATAATAAAAGTACATGGCACATACGAGATAATTTATTTACGAAATAATATGCTATAATATGTTATGAATTTGAAATCAGAGCGAACGGAGATATTTTATCTTTGAGGCGCTCGAATCTGCCAGTCAGCGGAATTCGATCACTTTAACCTCAGCATTTTTGAATATCTTGAGGGGTGAGCGCACTTGAAAAAAAATAATAAAAAAAGCAATACGAGAACGTATTTGAGCGTTTTCGCACGAATGAGAAAAAATGAATATTTAATAAAATTTATATAGGATAATGATCAAGATTAGATATGGACGTATGGGGGCGGGGTATATGGTCGAATAATAGTTATATTTATACTACATAACACCACAACATTATTACTAAAGAATTTACCATACATTGAATACGGAAGATGTCCAAATACTAAGAACGTTATTCAGTGTACAAAGTATGGGAAACGTAAAGAGAATAAAGTTATTTTATGACGTCATAGTGTATAAGTCATTATTAGAAAAGATGAATTAGGGAAATACAGTAATGAATAAAGAAGTATAAATCGAAATTCTATCCAAAAACTCGCTTAGGCGATTTTGGTTTCTTATGTAAAAATGGACATTCGAACATAAAACTATACGAACATAAGTTCTGCATGAAGACAATGAATCCATATAATGATGGTGTAGGAATTGTTCATTGTTCACTTTTTACATATATATATATATATACATATATAATATATAATATATGCATATATATATATATATATATATATTATATATATATATATATATATATATATATATATATATATAAATATACAGGGTGGGCGGAAAGTAGCTCCCTATTTTGGATTGGTAAAAAAATACGTATATTATCCATTTATTTCAGAAAAAATAATATGAAAAGGTAGGCATACATGGTAGGTTTTCTCTAAAATTCAATGTGGGCTCCAACTCTTTCCACCAGCTTCTGGAGCCGCCCAGGAATGGCGTCCACTGACTTTAGCAGGAACTCCGGCGGGATGGAGGACATGACTTCCCGAATTCGGTCCTCCAGTTCTTCCAATGTCCTCGGTTTGGTGCGGTAGACTTCTTCCTTTACCCACCCCCAAAGAAAGAAGTCGCACGGTGTCAAGTCGGGGCTCCTGGCTGGCCATTGATGTGGACCACGACGACCCATCCAACGCCCAGGGAAGTGGGCATCCAGCCACTCACGGACAACAAGAGCGAAGTGCGGAGGGGCGCCATCTTGCATAAATATCAGATCGTCGATGTTCTCCCATGTGCTGACAACCGGCCAGACCTCGTTTCGCAACATAGCAAGGTACCGCTCAGCATTCATGGTGTTGCGCAGAAGGAACGGGCCCACAACCTGATCTGAGGTCATACCACCACACCGTTACACTGAACCGATTCTGCCGTTTTTCAGCGGTAACCATGGGATCCTCTCCTGCCCAGTAGTGGCAATTGTGGCGGTTGACAAAGCCTCCGACGTGGAACACCGCCTCGTCGCTCCAGAGGATGTTGCGGAAGAGATGGGGCCAGCCTTCATGCCAAGCCAGCATGATTTCCCCGAACTCCATGCGAATGTCGCAGTCCTCGTCCGAGAGAGATTGGCAGTAATGCGGCTTCCACGCACGCCAGTTCAGCTCCTTCTTCAGCACAGTTCGCACTGAGTAGCGGGAGAGTCCACTTTCCCGAGCTGCCTGGCGAGTTGACTTTCGTGGACTCCGTGCGAACATTTCCTGAACTGCCTGCACCGTCTCCTGGGCCCTGGATGTCGAAGGGCGACCACATCTTCGAACATCTGCCACAGACCCCGTGGTCATGAGCTTCGAGTGGCAGTTCTTGATTGTTTTCGGGTCCACTTGGGCACGTGGTCCGTGAATGGCCCGCCACCATCTTTGAACTCGAACGACAGATTGCCAAACTTCGTACCGTGCCGCCAACTGGGCACGCTCCTGCAGTGTTAAACGCTCAGCCATGTTACCCTTCAATCTGAAATGAAAAAAAAAATGAACGTTACAATTGTACCACTTTAGAGAACACAAAGAGAACACTTTAGAGAAAAAAAGATTACCGTTACAATTGTACCACTTTAGAGAACACACCATAACAATATAACAATACAATCACAATTTATACATAATTTATATGTAATTTAAATTAGGGAGCTACTTTCCGCCCACCCTGTATATCTTCTTAAATAATAATATTAGTACAGGATAAAATATATAACCATTTAATATATGTACGCCCTAATATACATGTATAAACACAAAACTTATATAAAAATAATAATAGTACAGGATGAAACCGTATACCCATTAATATATATATATATATATATATATATATATATATATATATATATATATATAAAAACAGCAAAACTTATATAAAATCAAAATACATACACCTTATGTTCTTCCGCGCTTAACTAAAATACTAAACTCGCACGTGATCGAGTCTACAGTTACATCATTGTTAGATAGATAGATAGAAAGAATAACCTTTATTAATAATAATAAAGTAAATAAATTTTTTAAAATTTACAATGACATGAATAATTGTGAAGCTCGACTATTTATTTTATTTAATTTGGCCCTAAAGCTTTAGGCTTTACTGGGCTCTTATTAAAATAAGCAGCTAGTTGGTATAAATTAATAATAATAAATAAATAAATAAGCAAATAAGTATTATTAATAGCTAAAACATGTATTACAATACTAAACAATATTAATGGACAATATTAAACAATATTAGTGGACATTAATCCTAGATTTTTGTTAGTATGCCATTATTAATCGGGATTTCATCTTGGTTTTAAACAAATTTACATTCACAATATGTTTTATTTCGGCATGCAAGTCATTCCACAGTTTCAATCCAATGAAAATGGGTAGTTTTTGAGATGAAGACAATCTAAATTTAGTCAGGGGGCTTAATCATATAATTGTTCAAATCATTCCAAAAGTGCCATTTTTGGACCACAGGTAGCTATGACCATACTAATTTGAATGTACCAATACTAGTACAGGTTACATAGTTAACTTGATAAAAAATAAGTCAGCATCAACATCTTTTGCTATTAAACTTTAGTATATACGCAAGTACAATCTTCTTTATTCCTTTTACTCACAGTACTGCAGCTCATGATAATGTCTATCCAATAGATGGCTGTTCACTGATTAATAGTCGTCATTGTTCAGGCAGCCACCCTCACACTTGCAGAGTGTCGTACATCGGATTCCAGCACTACTGCATTTGCAATTCCCTCTGCAGGCTTTAGTGCATCCGCAATGAAGGAGAAGAGCACATGCCTTACTGGCATCAGCGAGAGTTGTCCAGAAAGGGAGCCATTGGTTGCTGCGCTTGTCATATTCCCATCCCCATTTATCAAAAGCAGGGAGTGTCTGATGGCATGTGGTTGACTGCTTCCACACAAAACTTGCCTGCAACAATGACCTCTTGTTGCTGTCCAGATTGTCTACATCATGTGTAGTGAAAACTGAAAGTCTTGTATTTGTGGGTAGAACAATACCGTCTTCAGTGTGTCTCTTGCAAACAGCACGAGCTACCTGTGTTTTGACTTCCATCACACGGTCATATGAGACAGAGAGCCAAAGGTGATGGGCATTCTCTATCTGGTGCTTGAATCTGGCATCTCCATGCAGTTTAATACCATGGTAAAGTGGGAATGGCGTTTCACGATCCCTATTGTGAAGGATTTGGGTGCTGTCTGATGAAGATGCATATTTTACTGTGTTGAATATCAGCAGTTGGCACAGTGTGCACGCAATCTTCGCCCTTGTGCCCAGTTCAGCATCACTGTTGGATTGCTCTCTACTATGTTTATCGATATTACCTTTAGGACCCTGGAGGACAACATTGATGAAACCTAACAGTGTTTCTTCTATGGGGGACGTCAGGCATTGTGGAGAGAATGAACCATTAAATGGCTCTTGTTTCTGAAGGATTCGCTTTCGTAGTGCCATAGCAGCACGTATCAATAACACAGCTTCATCTTGATTGATTTGTGAGGAATGATAGCTTTGTTCTAGCACAGCACCCAGTTTTGCCTTGTGGCTAATGAATACATCTCTCCCCTGTGCATAGGAAGCCCACTCAGGAAGATGCTCAAGCAGATGGTCTTTGAATCTTGTTGCATGAGGTTCTCTACCAGAATAGGGATGTCCTAGATCTGACATCATTATCTTGTACATTTCCCGTAAGTCAGACAACTTGTGGACCTCAGACTGAGAGTCATCCACAAATGCCACTAACTGTGCTATGACCATGGGATCAAATGGGGGAGGCTTGGGTTCACTTGAAGATCGACGTTCAACTGCACGAGCTCCATCACGAAGCCGCCAATAGCATTGTACATGATAACATGCATCCATTGCATGTGCATCAGAACCTGCAGTCAAGCGCCCATATAAATGCCAGTTGTTAGTTGTTTTTCCCCAATTCTTCAGATTTTGATCAATGTTGTCACTTAAGGCTCTATGAAGATCATGCTGATCCTCACCCAGACATATGATGCAGAATAATGTTTCTGGGGGTGATCCGTAACTTGATCTGAGTTTCTTCGGACTTATCCCAGCTGCACATTCATCTTGCGTGGCCACTTTTCCTCGTGCCCGCTTTACCCTGTAACTGTTGCATGCACTCCTACAACTTTTATGATACACTGCAGCATGTGATTGGAGGGTTGCTGCAATTCCTGAGCCATCATCGAGCTCACTAACCTTGATACCAGATGGAACAGCATTGAGCTGCACAAAATCATTCAGATCTCTTTCAAGAGATGAATATCCCTGTTCTTTTGGCTGTTGTAATGCCTCGTCTTTGCTGGACTGACATAGGCAACACAGTGTCCAATTAATTCCAGTTATGTTAGTAGACATGTTGAGGTATTAATGTTCTACTACACACTACTAACTACACACTAACGAGATCTTCATATCTGCAGGCCTGAAGAGACTAGAATGTGAAGAAGACCACCACCGCATAGACTTGCTTCAGAGGAATACAGGTATGCCAACACCTGCAAAAATAATAAAAAATAGATTAATAGTGGACAAAATGTCATAGAAATCCAATGTAAAAGTTAATATAGCTGTTACAACCACAAATCTAAGTGCAATAATTATGTATCATGATTCAATTGACATAAAATGTACATTTCTTATAAAATAATATCAAATGTGGATATATACGACCTGACGTATATCTTGAATTAAAAAACAAATATCAGAACTGGATTCTCTATACTCAAAAACATACAAAAAGTGTCATTATTTGCTGTTCTACTATGATTGGTTGTTATTTTATCGCCCAATGTCAGACCAGATGGCGGCCATCTTGGATTCGTCCATAATGGCCGCCACAGGGAGAGCCCATGTTGGCTCCCGCAAAAAAATGAATGCTTATGGTCATATCTACCCCTGGTAAAAAAATGGTACTTTTGGAACAAAGGGAACAATCGGGGTGATTTTTTGGATTAAGCCCCCTGACTAATTGAGGTATAACAAGCTTTGATCTATTTCTGGTCTGATAATCTATTTCTGATAATCTATACAATAAATACGTTTTAGCATTATTTCACCACTCAAGGTGTGCGAGTGCCTATACTCGATGTAAAGGGCCTTCATTTCGTTCAATACTATTTTTGTGCCCACCTTACAATTGGCTAGCAAATTATCTTTAAACACTGACAGAATACAATCAAAAGCACGCACAAAGAGGGCGTCGTTACCCACAAAATCATTATTAAATTCAAGTTTATAAACACTCCTTTCCAATTGAGGGGTTTTTCTTACCGATCCGAGCTTTTCAATCGTGAATTCTTCTTCACAACGCATAGCGGCAGTTGAAATAATCTTCTAAATCGTAACGTCAACACCTCATTATATAAAGATACAACTCTTCAGGGTGAACAGTGTAGGCGAGCTCTGCCCTGTACCGCTCAAGTCCATTGTACCAAAGTTCATGATATTTCGAAGAGTCTAAACCATTTAATTAAGCATCAAGCTCGAGACTATTCTCGCCATGTTCATTCGTACATTCGATAAACCCGTCGAGCAGAACGGTGTATGCGTATTCAAGAACCGTATCAAAATAAACCATATCCGAAACACGTGCGTCTAAATATAGATTTTAGTTTGCGGAAACCAACGATTTCAAACATTCTGTCGAGGATGAAGCGGTTTTGCGTTGGGACAAGAACGTTATTATCAGATGCATTCTTCCACATCAGTTGTATACCAATGCATGACTGATCGTTATTTATACACAATGTACAAACAATGGCATATGAGGGGGTATCACTAATCTGTTCTCTTCTTGTACCTACACCTGCACGTATTTTATAACGATCCTCACCCCACTTCTCCTCTATCACGAAGACTCTATTCATCTCCTCAACACTTAAATAAACGACATTACCTTTACCAGAGTTTGCTTGTCTATAATTCGTTTCAGGTACATAGTTAATGGCACCGGTTTTACGTCTGAACACACGCAATGACTTCGTCACGGACACGTTGTATACAGCATTGAGAATGTTTCTCAAAGGAAGCTCCATCGTTTTCTATTGTGAGAGTGCACAACCAGTCGGGTCAAGCTCCGAGATGACTTCGAGCAACCAGTGCGCTGTTTGGCTCAGGGATAGGTGTGGAGGAGTGAGTCATACTAAGCGTTAATGTTTCGTGTGCGGGTTTGTTACAGCATGAAAAAATCATGCGAATACTTGTACCCATTATACCGGGCAATTTCCGATACATGGGGCAATATCGGTTTTAATGTTTTATCGGAATTCGCACTAGGCGTTCATTTCCGCAAACTAAACACATTAACAATCCGGCGCACTATTTGAGAGAAATATGTGCCTGTATTTATCCTTTTTGTTTAACAGTCGATACTCGTCTCTAAATTCTAAAAAAAACTCACACAGTCCTTTAGCCACAACCTCACTGCGAACTTCGTCATGATATATATGAATGTAGTGGTAAAAGTACTTTAGCTTGTCCATGATGACAAGGTTCACATTCTCAGCCGCAAGGTACGCGTACTTGGTATGATGCAGCATGATATAATACCGCCTGTCATACCACTCATCAACAAGACTAATTATCCATATCCATTGCTTCTCTTCTGCACGCGTTGTTTCTTTCACCTCACGGTGTATATATACGCTTTTATACAGTTTAGCCCTACAACGTAGTCCATTACATCGTTTGTGCCGCGAAATCCGGCAGAATAACAGAGTATTTGAACATCTTGTCCCTCAAACTTCGCGCGGTTCAATGTAGCCTTAAAAGTCTCAAAAGAGGGGGAGCTAGGCCGTCTTTCATTATTCGCCACATCTTCCGACTTTACCGAATACCACTTCATAAACGTCGAACACGCAATATCAAAAGTCGCCATCACTATTTTTCGTCTACGTAAGAATTCTATAAATATACTTCTGAGCTCTAAGACTTGCAGAGGCCAACTGAGCATGCAGGGGTAGAGATATGCCCAGGTAGTAGCAGGATTTTCGTGACCATTTGATTGATCTTACAGTGGGCGGAGCTTAGAACTTTTTTCCTGTACATACACACTCACACAGACACAAAAAGGAGAAAATGAAACCCTAATTGAAACATTTACATATTCAAATATGCATAATAAATAAACATATCGTTAACAATACACATATATCATTCAGGGTCTATGGTACCCAAAGAGTACGGTATCATAGGTGCCAGGCACATGGTAACGTTTCCTATAGGTGTTACGACACACTTTTGTGCCCCTAAGTTCCTTCACACACCCAAGTTTCTGTGCCCGAAAATTGAGGGTTCCTACAGTCAGTTGGGGAGGTTGCTCGCCCTCATCTTCTAAGCACACTAGCTTCTTCAACGAGTCAAATTTAACGACCCCTCGGTTCGCCAGGTTAAGCGTGATGCCCTTCGCCTTCACGATATATTTCAGCTCTTTCCCCACCCTCACCCGCACCCCATAAATTTTTGGGCCTGTTTGATAAAAAGGAGTCAGCGTATGCACCATCAGCATACCCATCCTTGATCTCATCAGTCAATTCACCCTCTCTCTCTGTGAATATTACGCTATCTGTGTCAGCTTACAGCACCCTCCACCCAAGAGAGTGCAGTAGTCCCCAAAGCTTGATGCGTGCGTATGCTGTTGTGAAGCTGGCTACAGGTATGTTTGTAACACTGAGGTATCTGTGGCCAGTTCGGTGATGTTATACTTTATTATGTACGTATTACCAACATTCACGATCTCCATAACCTCTTTATTGGGGCATTGGCATAAACCCACACCTCGTTATAACTTTGGGCCGACTGAACGTTCCCTTTGCCTGTATTCTGTGCAAACTTGCCCTAAAGTCTATTTAGGCATAACTTTGCACTAAAGGGCTTGCCAGGATTCTTAACAATTTGGGCCCGGTCAAGTTGTATCCCTTCACGGTCACGGTAACGCTGAATATAAGCCGACGACTAGGGACAGGTCAGGACTTGTATATACACCTCTGATCTTCCGCTGGTTGGTTGTATGATTACAGACCCATTATTCTCCTCTGTGCACTTCACGCACAGGGGAAAAATGAGCTTTTGATCTATAACGACGGGTAAGATCGGCATCCCTAAATTGCGAGGAGGGAGCACGTCTACAAAAGAAATACCGAAATAGTACTTGTTCAAATTTGTTGAGAACACCTCGATGGTGGGCAGGTCAGGTCCCACCAGTTTTTCAGGTGCACGTACGGGATTCTTTATATCACGTAGGGATATAAAGAACAGAAATCGTTGTAATGGAGTTTCACGGCCTCAGTAGGTGGAAAGTATAGTTTGAATGGGCTTATACGCCCTCCGAACAAGCTATCACCGCATTTGAGCGGATCCAACACCATTGAACGCTTGATCGTGTTTATTTCTTCACGGTACTTCCCGTGTTGCGAGAGTATTTTATGTATACTCCGGTCTGTTGCTGTATGTGTATGAGCCAGTAAATAGTCTTGTGCCCATAACTGCGTGGGTTGTTTCTGTGAATGACGGCTAAGGTGTCTTTAGGCATGAAATTGTCTTTGAACAAGTAAAGCACAATGAAGCGATTGTGCTTGCGAGTTGCAGAGGATCGCTGTTGAAACGGTTTATGTACATCTTTCTAAAGGCCTGGAAACATACTCAAAGCACGCGCACATCATTCACGCAATAACGCTCACATTCATCAGCTATATTTTATGGATTAGTTTTATTAAAACTGTTGTAGTAGCGGTCAAAATCTTCACGCTCACTATCACTCATGTTGGTGTAGTTAAAGTATTGTTTGCGGGACGGTAGCCCTACGTGATTTAAAGTGTCGCTAGTGAGGAAAGTGTAAGGGAAATACCCTTTTGAAACTTTGGCGGCTACACCCATCACCTTGGGGAGCTTGGCTAGTTTACAAGGTGTGAATAATAAACTGAATATTACCTCTCTCTGCATTTGTATAAGCTTGTTTCTTCTTTTCAGAGATCACCCGTGAATATCTCTGATGACTCGTGCTCAAGCAGTTCCTTTAAAAGAACTGTGTGAAAAATTTTGCCCCGATATAGGTAATAATATACACAGTCATTTTTTGAACTTGTCCGCTAACTTAACAATATAGGACGCAGAGTTTCACAGGGCTGTCGTGTGCGATCGTTTTAAAAACGTTTGTCCGTTTACCACATTTGTGACACTCATCACACTCAACCTCCATGCACTCATCACAGACAGTATGGCTTACAAGTAGATGTGGGATAACTTCTTTGGCTTCAGGGTTTGTGTAAGTTTCTATATTGTAGTACATAGTTGTACGGGGCTCCAATAAACCTGAGCCCCCACGCACATGGCCTAAACCATTAGAGGTACAGTAAAACTAAACATACCTTACAAAAGAGAATTTAATCCTGCATTTAATACGAAACAATTAAAACTTGGTGTTCCAGCCATTGGCTTCTAAGACAGCCTGAATTCGCTTTGGGTAGCTTGCCAAAAGTGACGTGAATAGATCTTCATCGTTACGCAAATTTGCTAAAACAGTTTCAATGTGTTGAGTCATTGTATCCTTCGAAAATCGATTTGCTGCAGGTTCTTGAAACAAGAGACATTCAACCTTGTCCTTTATAACTGATCCAATGTGTTCACAGAGTTCAGGTCAGGAGAATTTCCTGGCCATTCTTCATTTCCAAAGAAATGGATCTTATGGTTCCGCAACAACTGTTGAGTGGCTAATGCCTTAAAGCAGGGGGTCTTATCGTGCAGAAGTGTGACCTGATCGACATCCATAACATTGTTTGGGTTTCTTAAAAAAGGAATGACATGCTGGGATAGAATAATATCACGAAAATACTGTCCATCCCAACTCTGACCATTTGGCTTCAGCACCCACATGAGCTTCTTTGCAGTGAACAAAACAAACACACCAACACAGTCTGGACTTTTTAATAATTCGCAATAATGTTCATTGTCATCGATCATTTGTTGTGGCCTACACTCGATCATTTTGGTAGTTAGGCCGACGTGTTACTTAAACAAAAAATTCATCGGAGACAGCTAAATGCATGAAATCATCCACATCCCAATCTTCAAGATAATGGGCAAACCACATTCTGTCATCGATGTTAAGTTGAGTTTTTCTTGGCTTTGGAAGTTCATGCCAAGGTTTTAAACCTTGCCTATGACGGTACAGTCGAATGATCTCACCACTAACGATCTTTCCTCTCAACACTTCGATCTCTCTAGAAAGTTTAGCACAGCTGTTTTTCCGCTTACGCGCACCGCTTTCAATGATGTCCTTTGTTTCCTGAGAGAGTGGCAAATTTGGGCGCCCAGATTTGGTTGTATCCATTTCACATTCATCCAAAGTTTTATTCCAATTTCTTTTGACGAAGTCCTCACTTCTTCGCAACTTTTTGGCAACCCATGAACGTGTTATAAAGGTGGCTCCACATCACAAGCTTCCCGAAATGTTATTGCTCGTATGCGATCTATCACACGTTGCCTCTCCGAATCACCAATTAATTGAGAAGCCATTATATTATCACTTTATCAGCTAGAGTAATTTTAATGTCTGCAATAAATAAAGAATTTTAAATATTTTTATAATCACTAAAAACTATTTCGATATAAGTAAACATGTAAGCTGCAAATGGGTGGGGGCTAAGGTTTTTTGGAACCCTTTACAAGGTCTATTTTTAGGCTTAGCGTGTTTCATATAACACATGCTTCACTCTATCCGCCTTATATTTCTCATGGCATGTAGGACAGTCACTTTCATTCCATTTATGCTTGAATTTTTCCCAATTATCCATCATATGAAACATCCCACATTCACAGATTCTCATTTTCCTGCACGTGTCAATTGACTTGTGGAACTCAAAGCACTTATTATTGAAAAATGTACGTCTTCACACTAGGGTGTGTCACTTTTGAACGTTTTTGAAAAGTTATGGTGCTTACTTCTTATATTGTGACAAACCGACCAAAACCATGAATAAACCAAAAAAATGACAATCGGATAATATTTAGGGTCCCCGCCCCATTTGAAAAATAAGCCCCATATTCACACAAAAAATGGTGATTTTTGGAGATATTTTTGGTCATAGTTTCCTTACTAATCATCGTATTTCAAAAATTTTGCTACCAAAATGTAGAGAATAACGGTATCCTCTTATTGTTAACGTTTTAAAACTATTTTAGTTGTATACGGTGCTGATATTTGAGTGGACTTTATGAAATTTTTCCCTGTTTTCATTTTATAACATTTATTTACAGTATTTCCAGGTTTTATCTACAAAAAGTATGCAAATATAACCAAATGTATGATAAATTTGCTTTTCTTTGAGAATTCTATTATAGATTTGCTTAATTTCATAGTTTATTAAAATTAATCAATAGTCATGGCTAACAGTAAGCCAATATTAAGAACAGACCTAAGAAAATATGATTCTTTATTGGGAAAGTTAGTGGAAGACATATGCGCAAGAGAAGGAAGCATGTTTCCAACGAATAGTGAAGTTCTCAGTCACTTTTTCTTCTTGAGAAGGGATCAAATGAAAAGCGACAATGTGTTAAAGGAAGAAAATAGTTTGAGAGTATTAGATAAGGTAGAAAAGGTGTGGATTATAGTTGGCCTACCATCAAAATCCGTTAGAAAGCAGAAAGGACCCCAAAAAATGTGGGATTTGATAAAAGAGCATGAGAATTTCGGTAAAAATATAAAGAAGAAATGTTATGAAACCCAAAAAATATCTTTTCTGTCTCGTTTAGATAACTTATTTGATATATCAACTGAAAACGTATGAAATGAGATCCAAAATGATACATTGAGAACTATACAACAGAAGAATGACGATCTTCGCTTTTTGGAAGATCAGCAAAGTGCTAGAATATATTCTCTGGGTCCGATTGATAAAGCTATGTAGCCAAACTGATAAAAAAAACTGCTAGAATAGAAGGTGAAGAACGAAGAAAATTGAAAGAAAAAGAGTAAAAGGCATTAGAAGGAGAGAGACACAAACTTGAATCATCTGAAGGTGAGTTAGTGGACTCAAGTAATGGTGAAGATGATTTTACTCCGAGCCCAGGCCCATCAAAATGTCTTAAGTTACAAGGTCTCTTGAATTTGTAATTTCTTTCCATTTATAATTTCATTTCATTTACAATATTTCATTATAATTTCAAGAATAGAACTTTGTTTCTATTTGATTAAAATTGTTTTGTGTTTGTATTTCATAATAAAAAAAAAAAACGATGGGGCTTTGCATATTTTTTTAGATTAATCAAAATTTAAATCTACAATTGTCATTTTTTTTTTTTTTTGCAAAATTTACTAATTTTAATCTACTAAACATGTGCAAAGTTGTTCCCACTTTGAATCTCTCAACCGAAAAAATGTTGCTCATTTAAGCCCATCTGCTTTTTTTATTTATATTTTGAAAGCCCATCGCTGCAGAGCTGCATTGGGATGATGCTCCATGGATGGTGGTGACATCCAAAGTATATAAGATAATATTTTATTGCAGTTCAGATCTTCCAAAGATATAAAACAGCAGCATTTTTCTTTTACAAAATGCATTAAAATGACAAAAGAGATATAAAAAATGTAATAAATTTAACTCAAAGGTTAATAAAAACTATTCAGATTGAAGCGCATTATTATTCCCTAAATTTTTGAAATACGATGATTAGTAAGGAAACTATGACCAAAAATATCTCCAAAAATCACCATTTTTTGTGTGAATAGGGGGCTTATTTTTCAAATGGGGGCGGGGACCCTAAATATTACCCGATTTTCTTTTTTGTTTTTTATTCATGGTTTTTGGTCAATTTGTCACAATATAAGAGGTAAGCACCATAACTTTTCAAAAAAAGTCCAAAAGTGACACCCTACTGCAAACATTACATTCCCTCATCTCGGTTTCAACTACACGACTTTCACATTTGGGGCTTTTACACTGCTCACATACCATGTGGCATTCCTTACAATGTTTCACTATATCATCAGCAAACTCGAGACATCCCTTACAGATATCATGATGCTTTCCATATTTTCGACTTTTATCATAACTAGCGTAAATTTCCCTTATACTGCGGATAGGGAGATACGTTGTTCCTGACAATCCTAAAATAAGTAGTAGTCTTGTACGATCTCTCACATAGCTTTTAAAAACATACACAGTCCTTCGACGATCATCCATTCGAAATACAACTATAGGAACATTCATTTCCTGCTCTACCCTTCTCAGCTCTTGAGGACCCATATTAAACTCAAACTCAAGCTTACAATCTGAAGCCAGTTTACGAGCACGCTGCACAACCGTAGACAACAAAATATTTCTGACGCATGTATTTAGTACAGTAAACATACAGTATGTGCTAAGACTGCTATAAAGCCACAACCATGCTCGGCGTTTATATACTTTCTGTAAATATCCCGCGAATTGAAGTTAAGAGTATAAGGTGTGGAACTATGACCAGCAATATGGAATACTTTGTCAATATCTACCGTGAAGTTATCCATATTGAAGGTTGTCCTACTTTGAGAGGCCTGCATTATACGGCCCAAGATAGATTTTTTGTCTACAGCTGCCAAGCGTCTGAATGGTATCACTACCCAAAAATCATCTACATCCCCGTCATCTGTCCCGAACCCGAAGGACAACTCGTCCGGACTTCACGTTCGTCGCTGTTCTGAAGGGCAAACTCCACAATACGTTCAACTACGCGCCACAGTCCGTGTTCAACACCGTTCCTATACAGGGTTCCAGGATCAACCCTGACCACGTACCGATTTCTTGTCAGAGCAGGGGTGGGGTTAGCGGGGTGTACTAGTTCGAAAGTTATACCTCCCTCAACAGCACGAGAAACTGCTGGTGTGGAGGATGTACCCGGAATTGAATAGGAATAAGGGAGTACAAATTTAGTTGAAGAGGGAACTAGAGTGGAGGTTGTGCCGTAAGAAGTAGAGGGATGAGGCTCTATTACTGGGGGTCTAGCAACCGGTGCACTCCTGGCATGTTTTTTACCTGACGTGGAAGGTTTTTCATCATCGTGCCTCCGCTTTGAACTGCCACGTGGTGGTGGTGTCGCTGGTGAGGGTTCGTCAGCGGGTGTGGAGTCTGTAACCACAACTACACTGTCATCGGGGTCGGATAATATCAACGATGTGGGGCTGTACCTCATCGTCATTCAAAGTTCTGTGAAAGAAGAAGAAAAAAAAATTGTAGAATATAAGGAGCAACACTTAAATTTTGTTATATTTTGTAAATGACCCACTTAGGGATGTGACGAGTTAGAGATGGAATCTGTAGAAAAATTCAGGTTCACAAGCCCATCCACATGTATTATATCTGACCCTACAGAATGTGGTAAAACTGTGTTTATGCTGAAAATCACTAAAGATAAGTGGAGATGTTCTCAAAATTTATGCATAAAGTAATATGGTGCTATTCGACGTGCCAATCACTGCTGAACGAGAACCAAGATGATATTTTGTTCCACAAAGGCGTATATGACGTAAATTCGTTAAAGGGAAATGAGCATCCAGTCATTGTAATTGACGATCTCATGTTGGAAATGGATAAAACTTTTGCCGAGACATTTACAGTGTTCTCCCACCATCTTAACATAAGTGTATTCTTCATCAATCAGAATCTATTTTTCAAAAATAGATACATGCGTGATGTGTCGTTAAATACACAATATCTAGTCTTATTGGCGCAACGTAGAGATGTGTCACAGATTGGGGTATTAGCCAATCAAATGTTCCCGAATCAGCATAAGGAGTTTTTGGAAGATTATAAAGAAGCCACAAGTCAGCATTACGGATATTTGCTTTGTGACCTTCACCCGCGAAACACGTTTAGGGTGCTTCTAAGAATGAATATATTCCCAAACAAGCCTGAAACGGTGTATATTCCTGAATGACAAAGAGGCTTCAGAAATACCGTGAATTAATAACAATCTATCATTGATTGCCTCGGCCATTGCAGCAGAGTTTGTTAAAAATATCGACTCGGACTTTTTAAAATGCATCTGTGAGATCTGCCTTAATGTTATAAAATGTAATGTACCAATGAAATCCCCTCAGAAGGCTTGCCTACGTCGTTACAAGAACATAATACGTATGCTCGCTCGTAAAAGTCAAACTGTGGGGAAGAAAAAGCGAATTATTGTACAAAGAGGGGGATCATTCTTCCCCATCTTATTTTCAGTTTTGGGACCTTTACTGACTAGATTAATATAATGAAGAAAGTGGTACTGATTTCGCACGAGGTGTATGCTTCACTGCAAAGTTCAATGAGTCCAAACACGGTTCTAGAACCCCGTAAAAGCAGGTTTAAAAGAATGGAAATCAAATTGATAGACCTATTAAACAGTGAAAAGTACGAAGATTATAAGTATCCGACAGAGTTCCCCTTGGTTATTAGGCACAGCGCGAGCAACGATGAGCATTAGGGTGTATCATGCTCAGGTCGAATATTGAAAAACTTGGAATTTCAAGATTGGCAGTATATATTCTTATGTAAAATTGGATTATAAGAGGGGTTCGTCTTCTGCAACTTTTGCGAAAAATCGCATTTAAGTGTTCAAAATCGCACTTTTTTGTCGAAAAATGGGATTTTTGGCCAATTTCAAAGACTTGGTAGCCTCAAATACCTCCGTATATTCCATGTTGTTCACATACACTCTTAAGCATTTCTAGGGGCAGGCTTGGACCCATTTATGATCAGCCAAAGTTGTTCATAACCCCTAAAATAAACAAAAATGGCCCAAAACTAAGGAATTGTATGATATTTAGTCTCCTATACACCACATTTCGCGGCTGTTCTCTTCATCAGGCAGAATTCTTTTGTCCTTTCTTGGTCTTGCATTTTCTTTTTTTTAGAAACGCCTCCGACAATTTTTATTTATTTTCTTTTCGGTATCACTGAGTGTGATGGCAGTTGCCCCCACCTTTCCGCAAGCTGCTGTGACGTTCAACCTTTTTTTTTGCAATTGCAATTCTTCTTTAATATTTGTATAAGTCCCTCCTCCACCCCCAGCTTGTAACAATATGTTGGTCAACTGAATGTTTTGAGATTTTTTCTTCTGAAAACATCTTGATTTGTCTAGCAGGTCTTGTAGAGATCTAAAACATGTTCATAATGTCTTGCTTTGACTTGAAAACTGGCAACAATGCTCTGTGATCGATCCTAGCACGAACAAAACCATCTCTTCTCTCTTGCCAATACACTGCAAGCGCTGCAGCTGAAATTTCATGGACTGCTCTTTCACAGCTTTGAGTGTGAACTGAGAAGCTCCTCAACTTCTCCTCTTGACATCTTACAAGTGAAGAGTAGCTCATACAGTTTCTCCTTATCTCAATTAATCACAGTAATTGGAGAAGTGGCATCAAAATTCAGTTTAGGGTTTCTATGAGTTCTCAGGCTCGTGTCTCCATACTCAGACTTACCTCTGATCTTCTTGATCATCTCAACTCCCCATGCCTTGTCCTCCTCATCCTCACTGCACAGGAGAGAGACAATGAGGTTCTCACCTTGAGCATGATATGCTCTACGAACTATCACATGAGTGATTATGTTCCTGACTTCAGAGGTCTGGCTTCTCAGCAGTCCCAGAGCGGTCACAATATGGTGAGGTTCATACCTCGTGTGGTGCTTCACCTTGATCTCAAACTACATCTTGAAGTAGAAGTCCAGGCAGAACTTCAGCAGCACCTCCAGCTTCTTCAACACCTCCCACTTCAGACCATGCTGCCTCATCCACAACATCAATAGAGCCTCACCTGTAGTCAGCTAGCGTGACTGATTCAGTGGGCCACACTTCAGACCAGCAACTTCCTTGCTCAAATCTCATGTCTTGAGAGCTTTGATCAGTAGGTAGCAGTTCTTCTGGTCAGTGTTAAGGTTCTGTACACTGTCTTCTGGCAGTTCAATTATATCTTCTTCTCCTGTCATTGATCTTCTCCAAAAGTTTTCCTATTGGGCCACTGAACCCAGACTTGTTCGTGTAAGGACCATCAAGCTTGATGATCATGTGACTGAGGCTGAGTTCATTAATATGCAACTGGCATATCAGCCAGTGGCACTTGTGATCTAGCAGTCTCTCCAAGTGAGTGATGGCTCCTCCATCAGGTCCTGTGTTTGTGGAGTCACCACCAAGAACCACATTAGTATCTTTAGCACCATGAGCACTACTCCACTCAAACAGAGCCTGAGCTATCTTCACTGCAGGTTTCTCATTTCCTTCAGGTTCTTCTGGTGTACAATGGAAGAGATACTTCCCCTCAGGTTTCCAGGTAACACTATAGTGCTCTTCAGTTGTAATATTAGGATGGAAGTGGCCAGTTTCTTCATTTTACCTCATGATCTTTGTCTTCTTATCTTGTTTTCCATCAAAGGAAATTCTCTTGATCTCCTCTCCCTCTGTCCTTTTCTCCAGGGCCTCCACCGAGGCACCTATTACAGACTCTTTGCCCCTCCACATCTTCATCCTGTAAACAGCTAGATATGCCTTATGAGCAGATATATAGCCAGCTTTGATGAGATCCTGCAAGAAACCAGTTGCAATGGCTGCTGCAGGAGTGTTTGCCACCTTGTACCTGACTGCAGCCGCAGCAGTGCTTGAGATATCCATGTAGTTCTTCATGGCAGAGGTGGAGACTTTGCCAGTGTTGACACTGGAGCTTGTGCCTGGTGCAGTACTAGAAAAATCTGTGTCAGCAGTAGGAGCTGCTCTGCCTGGAGACTCTTGCAAGGAAGTCACCTCATCTTCATCACCATCACCATCATCAGCTCTAAGCAGTAGCTCCTTTTCTTCTTCCTCTTTTCTGTTTCTCTTCTCAGCTGCCTTCTGTTCTTCCTCTTTTCTGTTTCTCTTCTCAGCTGCCTTCTGTTCTTCCTCTTTTCTGTTTCTCTTCTCAGCTGCCTTCTGTTCTTCCTCTTTTCTGTTTCTCTTCTCAGCTGCCTTCTGTTCTTCCTCTTTTCTGTTTCTCTTCTCAGCTGCCTTCTGTTCTTCCTCTTTTCTGTTTCTCTTCTCAGCTGCCTTTTGTTCTTCCTCCTTCCTCTTAGCAGCCTTCACCTGCTCCAGTGTTTTCTTCACATCAACAGATGCCATCCGGAAGCCAGAAACTTCTGAGGTTTTGATCCTCTGGTAATGGAACCACTCTAGCTTTAGCTTTGGAATCTTCTGAGGCAGAAGACAGTCACAGTTGACATGAACTCTAGCAGCACAGCCAGAGCAGCCAGATGCTTCAGTTCCACAGAGAGTGATATCATGTCTGCAGGTTGTTATGTCAAATAATGTATCAAGTTCAGATATTCTCTTCTCTCTCTTTGCAGCCTTCACTCTGCCATTCACTAGGTCAATCATTTCATTCCGCCTGACAAGAATCTTCCTGGCAATGGATCTCTCTTGAATGATCACAGGAGGAGTGAACTTGGCATTGCTTTTGTGCCACTGTGCCAGTACCAGTGATGCCAAGTCCTTAGCCAAATCTTGCAGAGGATACTGAGCTCGCTTCATATCATCCAGAAGCAGCTTCTCTTCCTGGAGAAGGAATCCTCTCTGAAACACAGCTCTCTAGGTTGGAACATCTGTGGGAAATAACTGCTTGCCTGGACCCACCAGATCACTCAGCTTTGAACCAGAACTTTTTCTGGTCTTTCGTCCTTGCTTAGCCATGGTGGCTACACAATCTTCACCAAGCTTTGTATCTGGAACATAGAAATTATCACAGTGAAACTCTAGTAGCCTATAACAGCTGTTATAATGGTTTTGTTTGGTAAGAAACTGGTCTGTTACATTTGCACGACAGTGTATGTCCTGCACAGCTGTTCTGTACATAACCAGAAAAAGAATAAGTGGAAATTTGAACACTTCAACGTGATTTTTAGCAAACGTTCAAGAAAACAAACCCTTCCTGAAATTTAATTTTACATAGGAATATATACTGTCAATCCTGAAATTCGCGCTTCAATGAACATGATACACCCTAAATTGAGCATAGCGACATAGGACCTGGGTCCGATGTTAGAGATGACCAACCAAAGAATAACGGAACGCAACACATCGAGCATGTATTAAAAAGCAGTCTCCCACATACATTCAGGAATAAAGGCTTAAGTCTTTATAAACTATTGAGTGAGGACCCCATCATGCTTCTAGGACAAAATCCCCCCGTGGACAAAATCCCCTCGTGGACAAAATCCCCTCGCGGACAAAATCCCCCCGGACACAACCCCCCCGGACACAATCCCCCCGCGGACAAAATCCCCCTAAGGCTTTATTAAAAAAATAAGAATACGACTGACTTTATTAAAGTTTTAACAAAAATATCACGACTTAACCTAACCAATCGTCAATGGCGTACAATTACCTAACCGGGCAAACAAATAAGAATACGACTGACTTTATTGAAGAAGAAAAATTAAAAACACAAAGTCAAACAAAATTCAAAATTTAAAAAGACAAATTAAAAGCAATTCCCTTAAGAAAATCAAAAATAGACCTGTTGTTATAGTCTTGTACAATTTTCAAAATGCGAGAAGAAGAAGACTTATACTTCTTCCTTTGCGGTTCTGTCGGCAAGCCAGCGATAATTTGAGAAATAAATGCCTGTTGGTAGCTTATTTCTTGCCCTAAAACTTTTAAAAATTTCCATATGTTTGGATGCGAGCATCCTGTTAGAGATGCAAAGCGTCTATGCCAGCCTTCGACAGAGTTATTTGTACGTGGAAGTTCTGTAATTGTTCTTGAGTACATATTCCAAATAGAAATGCTAAAAGTGGGTTCTCTTCGTCCTCGTCGGCATGGCCTTCCAATATAATTATCTTCAAAATAATCGAGAATTGGCAAACCTTCCACTGGTATAAAATCGTATAATTGTTCAAAAGCATCAACAACTTTTTCTGGAGGCACAAAAGCTAGAGCAGGTATCATTCGAATTTTTAAGGCAAAATCATTGTCATCTTGATATTTTTTCTGTAATCCGTGTTTCTGTAATCCGTTTCTGTAAGCCTCTTTTCTTATTCTTATTCTTATTCTTATTGTGTTTTTAATTTTTCTTCTTTAATAAAGTCAGTCGTATTCTTCTTTTTTAATAAAGCCTTAGGGGGATTTTGTCCGCGGGGGGATTGTGTCCGGGGTGGGTTGTGTCCGGGGGGATTTTGTCCATGGGGGATTTTGTCCGCGAGGGGATTTTGTCCACGGGAGGATTTTGTCCTGATACCCCCCATCATAGAGTGGACCGATACAGGCGAGGTCATTGTTGAAGGATCAAGGGTACAGGGCTCGAATATCGTCGACATTGTCCACGATCTGGTGAGAAAATGGGAGAGACCCTCACCCGCAGGATGGAAGCATATTAAAAGAAGACTACAACAAATAAATGTCCCCAAAACATTGATAGGAAATCTGAATAGGTTAAAAGACTTTAAGAAAGTCTCGCATGTGTCACAATGAGTACGCCATCACCTCCAGCGGTAGCATCTCTTAAGAGGAGAAAGAAGAGGCCAAACAAGAACGGCCAACCCTATCCACGTGTCTCAAAAATAAGCAAAAGGGGTAACATATTAAGAAAACGCTATTATGACATTTCTAACCCAGCCTCCTATGGCGGTGTTGATAGACTGTACAAGGTGTTTACAATGATGGAGTAGGGAAAAGAGATGTTGAGAAGTTTTTGCGGGAGCAGGATGCTTATACACTTCATAAGCATGAGAGAAAAAGGCTTAAAACGGCAGGACAACAGCGACTTCGACTGACTATTTGGCAAGCGGATTTAACAGACATTCAAAGATATTCAGTATATAATGATGGCTATCTCTACATCCTATTCATAATAGATGTATTCTCTAGATATCTGTTGCTAAAGCAACCAAAACGTTGATGTTGAAAGAAAACAGAGTTCCTGGCCAATTTTCTACGAATTTGGGGAAAGAATTTATAGGTCGAGCTTTTCAGGACATGCTGACGGAGTTTAATATCAACTACTACACTATCAATTCTATACATAAGGCCTCTTTAGCTGGAAGAGTTCAACGTACCATAAAGGAACGCATGCACCGCTATTTTACACACAAAAACACATACAGATATATAGACATTCTGGAATCATTGGCCTCATCATACAACCGCTCACACCATCGCACGATTGGGGCAACACCTAGCGAGATTTTAGAAAGAGGTACGCGCCCAGAGCCTGATGTGAGGAGATATTCGTAGAACACCGCCACACTCTGCGCGTTTCAAAATCAATGATTATGTAAGGCTGTCGCGTTCGGGAAATAAATTCGCGAAGGGATTTGAGCAAGGATGGACACATGAGATTTTTTAAGTTAGGGATATGAGACCTAAAGGTGAGATAATGATGTATTACGTTAAAGATTTGAATGGGGAAGAAATGCAGGAGGCTTTTACCGCGAGGAGTTGCAGAAAGTGACATTTAATTTAAGAAAAAATGAATTCTAGGCAGCAGAGGTTCAGGAAAGAGAAAAGAAAAATGTACCTAGTGAAATGGCTAGGGTACCCAGAAACCTTCAACGCCTATATAAAAGCTGATGCAATAATGAAACTTAAATAGTATGCAACATGGCGCTAACCACTTCTATGTCACAGTTATCACACTTCCGTCCTCTTCCTCTCTGTCTGTACATCCTAACAACACACTAGTCAACTTTGTAACAGAATTCCATGGGGCTACTGAATTGGAACGTGATTCGTATGAGTTGGGATTATGCGAAACTCAGCTATCCACCAGCTTCTTAAGTATTGATTTTAAACAACCCGTTTTTACGGTTCTTAGAAATTGTCATGAGTGTGAAAAGGCAGGGGTAATTAGGGATGAAACCATGCATGCCGCCCGGAGTGGGGAGGTCCTGTATTACACTATAATAGCAACACTAGGCCCAGGTCGTTATGGTGCGGATGAGGATAAAGTGAGAGACTTAACGGATGTTTATAAAGCTCAAATCTTACGGCTGATTTAGTATACGAAATCGTAAACAAAGAAACCCGTGCACATGCTCTGACCCTAAAATCACAGGATAATAGAAATATTAAAGACAAAGGATTGTTCCACATTATACCCGAGGGCCAATATGGAGGAGCGTTCCAAAGAGATATCTTTCACGAAGCACAACATGACTTGTCCAGCTTAATGTATCAGTTGAAATTGGAGAAATTGGATATTGGCTATCCATACCCAAACTTGTGCTATATTTACAGCAATATCTTGGAGCTTCAATTTGTTGGGCATACCCAGGGGCGTCTGCTGCGCATTGCACACATTCCTAACCATATAGGGAAGAGCTTGAGCATTACATATGACAAACCCCATTATGTGAATGTTGCGACTAATCTATTAACTAATATCTCATTATATATAAGAACGAGTGAGGGAAAAAATTTCCTATTCGGTGATGGGAGCTTAACAGTGAAGCTACACTTTCGTCGCATTCAGTTATAATGACCCGAAAGCCTTTCACAGTATATCGAGGGATGAGATATCAGCGTGGGAGTGGGCTGGGATCCATTTTTTTCAACCATACTACACACGGCTGGCCCATTGTTGAAGAGGGGGCCAGATACCTTTGGAGGAAAGCGTTGCAATCAGGTTTTAACGCGGTAGAAGACATAATGGGTGGAGCTAAACCTAAAGGAGCTCTAAGAAAACATTTAAAACGTACACGAGACGAAATCATCAAAGATGCAAAGAGAAAAATGCATGGTGGCGGGAAGAAGATGAGGGCTGTCCGGAAGAAAGGGTTACCAACACTTGGCGTTAAACGTAAAAGGACATCAAAAAGGAAGAAGTGTTCTAAGCGAATGAAACTTATGGTTGATCATTTTTTTAACTGATATAAGCTGAGGACATTGCTCTCACGAATCATAGGTTGATTACTACTTGTCGAGAGACGTGGCACTATTTCTGACTCGTCATGACACCCTTCATCCATCCGTGTAGCTCACAATGTTGTAAATCGGAGCTGTCCCTCTTTGATATGTCCCCAACACAAGTTTCTATTGAGCACAGTCACTTTATTACAATTAACCCATTAAACACAATTAGTTCCTCGAGTGCCCCAATAGAATTCGTGATACCCAGCTCAGGCCCATATTTTTTTATCCATGCCGCATGCACATGTACGCTAAACTACGTACAGCCCATTCTGATGGAACGGACTGCGATGATAATTATTCTGCATACCCTGAAACCAACTTTCTGCACTCCATATTCAGTCAGTATGAGGTGTATTTAAACTAGGTCAACATTTCGGCAGGAACGGATTATTATCACCTACGAGCCTATGTGGAAAATATCCTCAAGTTTTGAAAAGAAGCGAAGGATACCTTTTTAACTGCCGAGGGCTATTATCAGACTAAAGACGAAAGTACTATAAAGGACAAATTTGTTCGTTCTCCCCCCTCATCTTGTGCGGAACGCTTTTCTACACAAGCTTCGTTCTTTACATTAATTATACTGTGTGTTTGCAGTTAAAATGTATATACGTACGGCATGCGAAGGTGCCCCCTCAGGGCATTGGTTTCTGCTCGTATGTAGGAGAATTACGACTTCTGATTATTCGAGGTCCATGGTGTAGTGGATAGCATATCTGACCGGCAATCGGATGATCCCGGGTTCGATTCCTGGGTGGTACCTCATTTTTCATTTGTTCGTTCTCCCTCCTCATCTTTTGCGGAACGCTCTTCTACACAAGCGTCGTTCTTTACATTAATTATACTCTGTGTTGTTTGCAGTTAAAATGTGTATATATATAGGAAGAGAGAGTTACAAAGAGTTATAATAAGAGAAAATGCAGGATATGTTTCCCGGATCAAATAATAAACACAAAGCAACTTTCCTAACTGGACTCAAAAGGAAGATTAGCTGGATTTGCTATGCATCATCTGTCAGCATCGGGTAACGAACCCAGGACCGGGTTGTTATATGTGCTTCCATAAACATATATATAACTATATATATATATATATATATATATATATATTATATATATATATATATATACATACATACATATATATATACGTTATACAGTGCCCGCGAAAAGTATCCGATCACTCAAGAAAATACAATATTTTCCCTTGATATTCAGAGACACGTAATTCACTTTCTATTTGTTCTAGCGACATCTGGTAACTTTGAGGTTGCTCGCTGATATGAGAGCTATCCAACGCTTCTCAAATTAGTGTTCTGGTAGCCTTCGTTGCGGGTGGCTGTGTCTCAAATTTGTCAGATTTCACTGTTTGTGTAAATTTCTTGATATTTTTTTTTTTTACAGAAAGTGGTGTAAATAAAATTTATATATAATGTGTGCTAAAAACAACTTAAGAGTGATTGTCGAGGTGCTATTGTTGCTTTGCATGCATGTGGGAAATCACAGAGACAGATAGCTAAGGAATTAAACATATCCCAAAGTACCGTTAATTTATGGGTTTCACGGGCTAAGAACAATGGTGGCCTAACCACGCCAGTCCCTAAAAAACGATCTGGCAGACCGAGAAAAACAAATTCGCGAACAGACAAACTTATGAAACGTTTAGTATTGAAAAACCCAACAATAACTGCGAAAGAAATAAAATTTAATATGAATAATTTGTTATCTGGTGTTTCTGAACGAACTATCCAGGAGCGGCTCCAAAAAGAACTCGGATTACCATCTCGCCATGCTGCTAAGAAACCGTTCATTAATGAAAAAATGCGTAAAAAACGTGTCGCATTTTGTAAAAAATACATTCATTGGACTGTTGATGACTGGAAGAAGGTTTTATTTAGCGATGAGTCGACATTTTTGACATTCAGAAGTTGTCCAAAAAGGTTCGCCGGCCTATTGGCTCAAATAGGATGGACCCTAAATACACCCTAAAGACAATGAAACACCCTCCAAGTGTGATGGTTTGGGGTGTTTCGGTTACTATGGGCGTGGAAACTTATATTTTCTTCCGAAGAACACAACTATGAATGGTGCACGGTATTTAGCAATGCTACAGGATAAACTTCCAATGGCAATGGCAATCCAAAGGACAAAAACATACATGCATGATGGTGCACCATGTCACAGGGCCAAAATAGTGACAAAATGGATTACTGACAATAAATTTGATATTTTGGATTGGCCTGGTAATAGTCCAGATCTCAATCCGATAGAAAATCTGTGGCTAATAATAAAAAATAAGGTTGAATGCCACGACACTGGCTCAGTCGAAAAATTACAAGAGGCCATCAAAAAGGTATGGTGCAAGGAAATATCAGTGGAAGTTTGTCAAAACTTGATTAAATCCATGCCAAAACGTCTAGAACAAGTCATCCAAACCAAAGGACAGATGACAAAATACTAATATAAGGTTAGTATACATTTAAACATTGTTTTTTATGTAAAAAATACAAATTTCAAGGGTGATCGGATACTTTTCGCCGGCACTGTATAACGACCACTCCCTTGCGTCAGATAAATAGCAAGGGACGCTCGACCTTATAGACAAAGTCCAATGCGCATGCGCTAGTATTGAGGCTATGTAACTCTGAGACTAGGCGCGCCCGGGACGATTTGATTGATAACCATTACACGTGCTATCAGCATTGCTGCTGCCGAACGGCCGGTTGATCTACTCTATTTCATAAATAAACTTATGTAAGCCCTTCATTCATCTTTCATCCCTCCCCCCCGGCTTACTTATCGAAGTATCAACGTCATCCTGATACGTAATTGACATACCAGGGCACGAAGGTACGACTCCATAAGCTAAGGAAGAAGGAAGAACCCGCAAAGGCCCAATAACAACATCTGTGCCCATAAAGACACTATAAACAGTGGCGACAGAAGAGCCACAATAGAAAAGTGGTGTCAGCTGTTCTTCCCTTGGCCCCCCAGGGGAATGTGCCTATTCCACCAGAGTTCTCGTCACATTCACTAAGGACTCCGGAGGAAGGACCAGCAGACGGCATCAGCTCCAACTGCCTGTCTTCACGTCTTCATGGCCCTGGAGGAACCATATTGACGCTTCCTACGCCCCGAATAGGACGCAGGCATCCAATTAAGAACATCGGTCGATGCCGCCCAAACAAGCATCTCCCGGACAATCCGATGCTCATCCGAAAGGAGTGGCCGCCAGAACACGGAGCGCAGAGACTTCAGGTCCGCCCCCGCCTACGACAAGACGCAGACATCAGGTGAGCGACTCTCGTTTAGTTGAGACGATGAAGGGTAAACGCAAAGTTTCCCCATTGCCGGCGAACTTAAATCAGGTCCCGGAAAGTAATCGTGAATTAATTCATAACCCTCCACCTTCACAGAACCTTGACACATTATAGGTTCCCTTGTCCCCCCTTCGTACATCCTCTGCACAAGGAGTTACAATAAGAGAAAATGCAGGATATGTTTTCCGGATTAAATAATAAACACAAAGCAACTATCCTAACTGAACTCAAAAGGAAGGTTAGCTGGATGTGCTGCGCATCATCTGCCAGCATCGGGTAACGAACCCAGGACCAGGTTGTTAACATATATATATATATATATATATATGCAAATAACTGCAATGACCGCGCAGTATATAAATGAATAGAAACGACATAAGTATTAAGGAACGTTTCTGCACACGAGGAGGAGAGATAACGAAATAATGAAAAATGAGGCGAACCGCCTGGGAATCGAACCCAGGGCCTTCCAATTGCCGGTCGGACGCTCTACCATTATGCTACGGACCTCACTCAATCACAAATCGAAATTCTCCCAAATAGGGCAGAAACCAATGCCCTCAGAGAGCACCCTCGCAAATCGTGAATATGCGCAAATAACTGCAATGACCGCGCAGTATATAAATGAATAGAAACGACATAAGTATTAAGGAACGTTTCTGCACACGAGGAGGAGAGATAACGAAATAATGAAAAATGAGGCGAACCGCCTGGGAATCGAACCCAGGGCCTTCCAATTGCCGACCGGCAATTGGAAGGCCCTGGGTTCGATTCCCAGGCGGTTCGCCTCATTTTTCATTATTTCGTTATCTCTCCTCCTCGTGTGCAGAAACGTTCCTTAATACTTATGTCGTTTCTATTCATATATATATATGTAGGAAGAGAGAGTTACAAGGAGTTACAAAAAGAGAAAATGTAGGATATGTTTCCCGGATCAAATAATAAACACAAAGCAACTATCCTAACTGTACTCAAAAGGAAGGTTAGCTGGATGTGCAACGCATCATCTGCCAGCACCGGGTAACGAAATCAGGGTCGGGTTGCTATCATATACTTCCATAAACCTATATATATATATATATATATATATATATATATATATATATATATATATATATATATATATATATATATATATTAACGTAAATATTGCGTTCAAAAATTTAGATGTCATTAAGAATTCATTGATTAAGAACTCCCCTTTAAGTGAACATGGTTGTGTATATAAAATCCCTTGCACAATATGTAATAAATTTTACATTGGCCAAACTGGTAAGACTCTTGAGTTACGTATTAAACAGCATCAATACAGTATAAGAAGTGGCCAGGAATCTAACGCCATTTTCATTCACGTAAGAGATTCTAATCATCCCATTGATTGGAAAAATGCTTCCAAATTAAGGTTTAGTAAATCTATTGTTAGCAGAAATATATTGGAATCAAGTGTGATCAAGAATAATGCAGATTTGGTCTTTAATATTAGCCCTGGGTTGTACAAATTAGATTCGTACATTGTCAGTAAGTTGGCGATGGGCCTACTGTTTTCTTAATTGCATTTTTGCCTCTTAATGGTTTGCCCTGGTTAATAAATAAATATTATTGTAAGAACTGTTAACATTCTTATGTGTCTATTTTAATTGTAATATTTCTTTCGTGTATAATCTTTGGTTGCTGGGTGGTTTATTGGATATTTGAAGTGGGTTGGCTGTTGGGATAACAATTTTTTTCCAGATTGTTTGTTGAAATTTTGTAATAATCTGTAAGACGATGGCAACTTTCCCTTTGTTTTCATTAATTTCGGGCCTCTTAATTTTTCCTATTTCAATTAAATATTAGTGTTAATAACCATTATAATAATTTTTTTGGTTTTCGGTACTGGTGTTTTGTCTAATTTCATCTGTATAGTAATTAATCAGCCTACAGATTATGTTTTCTATTTGTTATCTACGTCATCTATTTGTTTTTCATTAAATTCTTGCCTATTAATTGCCTGTTTTAATTAAATATTAGTGTTAATAACCATTATAATAATTTGTGTTCTCTGTATTGGTTTGCTTTTTGTCTAATTTCATCTATACAGTATATATTTTTTATATTCAGTTATTTAGCTGCCTACAGATTATGTTTTCAATTTGAAAAAATCTTTAGAGGGCCTTAAGGCCTTTAATTTGAGGTGCCAATTGTGAATTTTTTGCTTGTCTATTTAACTCAAATACTTTGTAATCTCCGTCTATTTTCTGTTCTTCCTTGATAATGTGAATATATCACGAAAGCGCTCGGACTTTGTGTTTCCTTTTCCTTGTGGTTGTTTGCTTATTAATAAGGTCACGTGTTATTTTGTGATTCTAGTGCATATATATATATATATATATATATTATTACAAGGAGCTACAATAAGAGAAAATGCAGGATATGATTCCCAGATCAAATCATAAACACAAAGCAACTAGCCTAACTGGACTCAAAAGGAAGGTTAGCAGGATGTGCTACGCATCGTCTGCCAGCACCGGATAACGAACCTGGGACCGCAGCAATTCCCTACCTTTAAAGTTTTAGTAGTTCGAAAAACCAACCAGTAGAACTTACTATAAATTTTTAAGTTAACACGTATATGGAAACAAACGCGTAGTAAAATTTCACTTTCAAAGGACGCCTTCATCGCATAATAAAATTCACTGTCTAAATGACATTCTCAGGAAGGAAGATTAGCTGGGTTACTAAACCCCGTCGCAGAGTCTCGAACCCGTGGGCAGATATCCTTTCACTTCATTTATTTTGGCTTTTTATAAATTAACTAACAATTGCAAGGGTTAAGCACTGAATGATACGAGGTATATAGCCCGAGAATGAATCACAAACTAAATTATTATGTAATTACTCACATTTCAATGGCTTCTTCACCCGCTGGTTCTTTCTAGCAGTCACAAATTTCTGCAATGGATTGCGTTGAAAGTAGGGCGTTCCGGTCGACCTCTACGAAAAGATGAAGTGTAGCCCCTGCAGAGAGGTCCCCGTCTTCAAACAATTGCGGTAGCAGTAAGGCTGATGTGTCTGACTGGAAGTGTCATGTAATCCGATCCATTCAACTATAAGTGACCACTGTGATTTACTTTTTTCAACTCGTGTTTTAAAAGAATAAATTGGAGTAAAATGAAATGCTTTATTACCTTACCTGTGATAATTAATATAATATATATATATATATATATATATATATATATATATATATATATATATCAGGTCATCCCACAAGTAATGTCGTTTTTTAGATCGGAATTTGAAGGACAAAAAAAACTCAACTGAAACTTTTTAATCTAGTATATATTTTCCATCGGAATCAACGACACTCTGCCAACGTCCTACAAGCTTTTCAATGCCATGTTTATAAAATTCAGGCGGTTTTGAGGCAAAAAACGTACAAAGACTGGTGTGCAGGTTATCTAAATAAGTATACGGTTTCTCGTCAAGAGAGTTTTGCAGACTCCTGAAGAGATGATAATCTGAAGGCGCAAGGTCTGGAGAATATGGAGGATGTGGAAGTTTTTCCCACCCAAGCTCCTCAATTTTTGCAGAAGTGATCCGAGCGGTATGAGGACGTGCGTTGTCGTGGCGAAACACGATTCCTTTCCGATTAACCAAAGAAGGTCTCTTTTCTTTTAGTGCAGTGTTCAATCGATCCAGTTATTGACAGTAGACTTGAGCGGTGATTGTTTGGTTGTGTGGTAAGGTTTCAAAGTGTATTACACCACCTTTAACCCACCAAACACTGAGCAACACCTTCCGAGGGTGAAGATTTGGTTTTGGCTGTGGTGTCGCTGGTTCTCCGGCACAAACCCACTGTCGACAGCGCTTAACATTCTGGTACATTATCCACTTTTCATCACCAGTCACTAAACGGTGCAAAAACGGATCTTGAAGTTCACGGGAATGAAGAGCTGTGCTAATGTTTACCCGCACCTTCAGATTGTCGAACGACAATTCATGTGGCATCCATTTTCCTAACTTAGGCACTTTCCAGAGTTGTTGCAAATGTCGATGGATGGTGGACGGGGATGAATTGAGTTTCTGGGCCAATTCTTCGACAGTTGTTGAACAGTCTTCTTCAAGTGCCGCTAACAGCAAGTCATCATCAAACTCAGCAGGGAGTCCAGAGCGTGCTGCATCTGCGAAACAGCAGTCACCATTCCTAAACTTTTGAAACCATCTTTGACATTTCCTCACTTGCAGAATATTGTTGCCATAAACGTCCTGAATGTTTCGCGTTGTTTCAGTAGCACTATTCCCTTTTTTGAACTCGTAAAGCATTATATGCCTGATATGCTCTTCTGATACCATGTTTATGAGGGGTTCACCTAAAGCAAAACAGACGTCTTCACTGGTCAAGGTCTGTAAAGTATGTAGCGGAATACGATAGATCTCCTCTTAGATATAACCCTCTGAAAATTTATGCTTAAACCGAGTAGGACTAGTTTGAACTTAATCTATCGTAAAAAACGACATTACTTATGGGATGACCTGATATATGTACAGTGTATATATATATATATATTAGTGATGTAGCGGATGTCATTTTTTTCACATCCGCGGATGCGGATGCGGATGAGGATGTTTGATTTCAACATCCGCAAATGCGGATGCGGATGTCTACATTTTCGTTATTTTTTAGGATATATTCGAGATTTGTTGTGTTTAACGTATATAATAAGTTATTATATAGAGAGAGCTGTAGCTATAATGTAGTATAATTGATTAATTGTACAATAATTGCTGTACTTTTCTCTGAACATATAAAATAATATCAAGCATCTAACTAATATAGAAATCAATTAGTGAATTCGTCTGCAAATAAATTCGTTATATTTTGTTGAGTTTCAGCCACAATTAGAAACCATAATTGTGTTACCAGGATGCGGGACGTGAACCGAACTCAAATGCACCCCACCGACCTCTTTCCCCAACCTCCACCCTTATAGAAAGAGATCTTTAATTAGCTTGATAACTATTTATATTAAGTTTAAAGTTTTATTAGGCATATTTATAAATGAGTAATTAAAATAAAGTAAACTAAGATGTTCATCGTTTAATGTTCAAACTTAATTATAGGAAGGTTATGCTTAAGGAACATTAATTTTTCTGCCTTTTCTGCTGCCAGTCTGTTTCTCTTTTCATCATATATTAATCCAGCACTGCTAAATAATCTCTCGCTTGGTACGTTTGTTGGAGGACAGGCTAAATGTTTCCTTGCAAGTTTACTCAAGTATGGATAGATATTCTGCATATTTTTCCACCAACTAATAGGATTGTCACATGCAGCCAGGCGTTTTTCTTGGTGATAGCTCTTGATCATTTTTACTACACCTTTTGACATCGCGTAGGTCTCGTCATTGCTGCTTGACTCAAGAAACTGAGAGACAGATTCTGTGATAGATTTGCTTGTTGAAGGTGTTGGTTCTGTCACTGAAACTTTTATTCTTTTGGTGGGTGGCGAAGCGACAGATTCAAGAGATTGAAGCTCTTCAACTGCTTTGCCAAGTGATGATTTAACTCGTTCTAATGTACTAGGTGAAAATAACTTAGCTTTGTAACGTGGATCTAAGTAGGTTGCAAGAGAGTAACTTCATACAAGAACAGCCTCTCGTCTTGTCGCTTGCATCACTTTTGCGCACAATGAACTAGTTCTATTAATATAGTAGAATTTGATAATTTCCGCTTATTAATGACATTTTATCTCAACGGTCCACATCCGCACGACATCCGCAGTCCAAAGTGCGGATGCGGATGCGAGAAAATGTGCGGATGTTCCGCGGATGCGGATGTGACCTACATCACTAATATATATATATATATATATATATATATATATATATATATATATATATAAAGTTGCTTAGTGACAACCGATTTTAAAATCACCCAAAATTGAAAAAAAAAATTAAAAAATTAAAAATGATAATTATCAGAAATGATGGAGGGAGAACGTCGGATTAGCCATCAAAGTTTTTAAAATGTTTATTGTGTCGAGAGATCGGCTATATGATAAATAGCGACTCAAATGGACAACTCGTGTTTTAAAAGAATAAATTGGCGTAAAAAGCTTTATTACCTTACCTGTATCTCCGACGGATTATTTAGAAAAGGAAATTTGAAGGTCTTTAGCAGTAGAATTTGATGCAGGTGCGAAATAATCCAACACTCGTTGGCGTAAAATGTTTTATTACCCTACCTGCATCTCCGACGGATTATTCAGAAAACGAGGTTTGAAGGTTTTTAGCAGCAGAATTTGCTAGAGGTGCGAGATAATTCAATACTGGATAGTGGATCAAAGCATCCACCAGAGTGTTAGGACGACAGATAAACCAGGAATTTATCCCGAAAAATATGGATTTTAATGGAGAAATTACACAGAATTGAAAAGAGCTATTTATTCCAAAATTCCAGGAAGGTGTATTTATCAGATTTTCAGAAACGGATTAGCTTCCCTGAAAAGTATTATTTATACAAACGAATATGTGTGTGGGGGGAGGGGGGATGACGGAGGGAGTTGAAGACCTACAAACGTATATACAGTTGTGTGTAATAATAGGGATTCCATGAGCGTATATATAGTCGGGAAGTTTGTGTGCGCTTTTTGGCTGTTCGAACGATATATACACTGTGCCATCTGGTTGATAATGCTTGGAGGCACTGGCTTCTACGCCAACTGGCTGAAAGACATTTCTAAACCCGGTGAAGCTGTGAAGATCTCTGATTATGCACCTGCATCTCGCAGGCGATGGATGCTCTGTCTTCCGCTCTCTCTCTCTCTCAGGTTAGGTATACCCCTTTGGGGGGTGAAACCGTCCCAGCTTCTTCCCCAAAGAGGTTAGGTGGACTCTCCAGTGGGGAGATTCCCCTCCTTTTTTTGGCACCCTGGGGATTGGCACGGTGTGGGGGGTTGGAACCTTGCAACAAGAGGGGTGGGTGGGTGTCACTGGCACTCATTTGATCAATAATGCAATTGCTCTGCACTCGTCTTGTTTGCGGTCATACCACTGCGCTTCACCCTACGTTAAATTAGCTTAACCCTCAGCTACTGTCGTTGGGTCAATTCTGACTCTGAGTTAACTTGTTTATTTTATCATGGGAAATAATGATAGTAGTTAAGGGTTAAAAAAGACGCAATTGAGAGATTGGATAAATGAAAGTGAAACAAATAGAATAAACATTTAACAAGACATTATTCTCATTGTAAAGTTAATCGATATTTTGGATAAATATTAATGTGAATTCAGGTCATTTATTATATGAAGTTATGCGGTTGGACTTTTTTCTGTAAAATAACGTTTAAAAATTTATGGTCGTAGAGAAAGAGAGAGAGAGAGAGAGAGAGAGAGAGAGAGAGAGAGAGAGAGAGAGATACAAGGAGGAAAAGTAGTACCTCAAAAGGCATTGCGGCCCATACCAATGGCAACGGGTGCCAGGGAAAAATTTCTAAACCCTCAAATAGTGTGCAAGATTCGGTCTAACCTTTTCTTGAACAGATCCACAGAGAAACTGTTCACAAATTCTGAAGGTAGCCTGTTCCACGTGTCACACATCTTATACGTAAAGTAATTCTCACACACACTAGTCCTAAACCGTTTCAAATCCAACTTCCAACCATTGTTGCGAGTTGGGTTATCATTTAAACTAAACATGCTTCGAAAAGAGACATTGTTGAACCCGCGTAAGAAAACCTTGATCAGCTGACCGCGCAGCCTCCAAGTTTACAGCGAAAACAAATTCAGGGCGCGTAAGCGTCGATTGTAGCCCATATGCCTAACGGAAGGAATTAACTTTGTGGCCCTCGCCTGCACTCCTTCTAGCCTCTCAATATCTTTCCTGAGGGTGCGCGACCAGAACTGCACAGCATACTCCAGGTGCGGCCGAACCAGAGAATTGTATAGAGAGAGCACAATCTCCTTGTTCCGAAATCGAAATTGCCTCCTGATATAACCAAACAGCTTCTGGGCTTTCTTTTCCACCTCTACGCACTGCTTCGTAAACTTAAGGTCGCTGCTAATTAGCACACCCAAGTCCTTTTCCAAATCAGTCGCCTCGATATTGTTCCCCAACATCGAGTAGTCCGACTTGGGATTGGCGTAGCCAATGTGCATCACCTTGCATTTACCCAAGTTAAACGGCATTTGCCATTTTTAGGACCACTCTCCTATCTTACCTACGACGGCGCGCAGTTCCTCGATCGCTTCGGGCATCCCAACATTGGCCCCAAGCTTGGTGTCATCAGCGAATTTGGCGATCCGACTGACAATGCCACCGTCGATATCATTTATGTAAATGATAAACAACAGTGGCCCAAAAACGGAACCCTGAGGAACCCCACTAGTGACCGAGGCCCAACACGAACTAACCCCTTTAATTATAACCCTCTGCTGCCTATTCTTCAGCCAGTTTTCAATCCACCTACCTATTTCCCCACCGATACCCAGCGCGCGCACTTTCGCCATTAGACGGCAGTGAGGTACCTTATCAAAGGCTTTCTGAAAGTCGAGATAAAATATATCAATCGCCCTACTCTTATCATACACACTCAATATGACGTGGAAAAACTCGAGCAAGTTGGTGAGACACGAACTATGCCGTCTAAACCCATGTTGGGAGTCCCCAAGCAGCTTGTAGGAATCCAAATGGTCAACGATCCTATCGGCTATTATCCCCTCCAATAATTTACCTACAACTGAAGTGAGACTAATGGGACGATAGTTCCCTGGACTTTCGTGACAGAACGAAAGAGAGAGGGAGAGCTACAAGGAGTTATAAGGAAAAGAAGCACCTCAAAAGGCCTTGCGGCCCATACCGAGAAGGTAGCAATGGCAAAGGATGCCAGGAAATTTTTTTACACCCTCAAATAGTGTGCAAGATTTGGTCTAACCTTTTCTTAAAATGATCCACAGAGGAACTGTTAACAACTTCTGAAGGTAACCTGTTCCACGTGTCACAGATCTTATACGTAAAGTAATTCCCACACACACACTAGTCCTAAACCGCTTCAAATCCAACTTCCAACCATTGATGCGAGTTGGGTTATCATTTAAACTAAACATGCTTCTAAAATCGACATCGTTGAACCCGTGTAAGAACTTGAAAACCTCGATCATTTGACCGGGCAGCCTCCAAGTTTCCAGTGAAAACAAGTCCAGGGTGAGTAACCGTCGATTGTAGCCCAAATGCATAACGGAAGGGATTAACTTTGTGGCTCTCGCCTGCACTCGCTCCAGCCTCTCAATATCTTTCCTGGGGGTGGGCGACCAGAACTGCACACCATATTCCAGGTGCTGCCGAACCAGGGAATTGTACAGAGAGAGCACAATCTCCTTGTTCCGAAACTGAAATTGCCTCCTGATATAACCCAATAGTTTCTGGGCTTTCTTTTCCACCTCTACGCACTGCTTCGTAAACATATGGTCGCTGCTAATTAGCACACCCAAGTCCTTTTCTAAATCAGTCACCTCGATATTACTCCCCAACATCGAGTACTCCGACTTGGGATTGGCGTAGCCAATGTGCATCACTTTGCATTTACCCAAGTTAAACGGCATTTGCCATTTCTCGGAACATTCTCCTATCCTACCTAGGTCCGCACGCAGTTCCTCGATCGCTTCGGGCGTCCCAACATTGGCCCCAAGATTGGTGTCATCAGCGAATTTGGCGATCCGACTGACGATGCCACCGTCGATATCATTTATTTAAATGATAAACAACAGTGGTCCCAAAACTGGTCTTGCCCAGGAGCCTTGAACTAGTTCAGTTTGTCTATTCTATCGGTAACGACTGTCGCGGTACATCGAACACTATCCAGGCCAGCACCTTCGTGCCTCACGCCTGGCTCGGGGATGACGCGGTTATCCTCCCTGGTGAACACTCCCGCAAAGTACTCATTAAGCACATTGGCAGAGGCTTGCCACCCGTAGTTCTTCGTTACGTTTCGCTATCCTAACCTTCGCCTTCACTTCCCTACACAGGCGGACATACGCTTCAGTGTTCTCGTAGGAACGATTGGCCTTCGCCCTCCTATACGCTACTTTCCTATTTCGGATAGCCGAAACGATATCACGATTGAACCACTTAGGCTGCGTTGAAGTAGGGGTGACCGGTTTTGAGGGTATGGCAGCAGACTGCAGCACCATAAACTCGTCCCGGAATGCACTCCACACTCCCTCAACATCGCCGCCGACCTTTAACCCCATCTCACCTACGCTATCCCTGAGGCTAACAAAGTCCGCCCGCCGGAGATCGAGCTTACTGTCTCTCGAGTTACTACGCTTCACCCGAGGGACGCACACACGGAACCTAATCAGACCGTTATCACTCCCGCCCAATGATTCGTCAACGGTGAGGCCAGTGACGAGGTTGTCTTCGGTCGTGAATACTAAATCTAGAACTCTTTCGCCTCGTGTAGGCTCATTGACCCACTGAGTGAGGAAGTTCTCATCAGCAAAGTCAACTAGCCTCCTCCCTTCAGCATCAGCAGTCCTGTCTTCCCACTTTATGCCGCGACAGTTGAAGTCTTCTAAAACTACACACACACCCTATCCCCTAGCAGGCTACGGAGTTCGATATACAGGGCTGTATCCTCCTCGAGGAGGAGATGCGGAGGTCTGTACACCAAGATTAACCTATAGCTCGTCCCTCCCACATTCAGATCGACGCCAAGCAGCTCCCGTTCCGACCGGAACTGGCCGTCAACCGGACTCAACGTGTCCCTGACATATATTAGTACCCCACCCCCCTCCCCGCGGGTGCGGTCTTTGCGAAACATTCTATACCCGGGAATTTCGAACTCCCCAACGTAGTCCCTACGATCAGTATGAATCCAGGACTAGTTGATAGCAACGATATCCTGGTATTCTGATGCTAAGAGCGCCCGTAGCTCACAAAACTTGTTTCTAATCGACCTAGCATTAAAAAGCATTGCACGCAGGGAGCCTTCCCTATTCTGACCGCCCCCTAGCACGACTCGTTTCCCGAACAGCCAGGGCTGTCGGGAGTCGAAGAGCCCCTCACTAACGAGGGGGCAACTTCCGCAGGAGCCTGAGCCCCCTCCAACGTGGAAGGAGTGTTACCCACCTGTACCTCGACGCACCCTTCAGTTGATGTACGTCCGCCACCAGCTCATTATCATCCCTCCCCGGTGGGAGCCCATCATCTCTCCCCGTACTGGTCCTCACCTTTCTGTATAGGTGCCGGTCGAGCATGGCGCCTAGCACACCTTTACCCCTGACATTGTGGTGGACACTATCCCTCTTTTACAGGTCCCACCTACCCGAAAATGCGTCGTACGGGTCAACAAACCTCACGCCCAGTGGGACGCACAAGTCTTGCACCCTCTCGTTGATGCCAATGACCTTACTGAGCGCGTGGTCACGCATTCATCCGCGGTAAAATACCCATCAACATTCCCCTGTCTGTCTTAAGTTTTAGATCATCCGCAAGAGACATGATCTCGGTGATGATCCCTTCCGTTGAACCTACCCTACCGCCTTTGAGGAACAAGTCGTTGCCACCAGCATGGACAACGATCGCAGTCCTCCGACTAGCCACGCGCACCTTCTCTAATTCCTTCCTTATGTGCGCCGTTCCCCGACCGGGTAAGCACCTTACCTTCTTCCTGTCTCGGTTTGCAGAAGCAAAGTACTTCTCCTGGCCCCTAATCTGCGAATTCCCAATTAAAACGGTGTCTTCCACCTTCGCGCACAGGAGACTAAAGAGGTTGGAGGTCCTGACAGGGGCAACTGGGTCTCGGGCTTCAGCTTCGCAGCCTTCTTGCCCGAGACCTTTCGATACCCGTCGCCACCCATAGATTCGGCCGCACTTACACCACTCGCCCCACCCCGACCGGAAGGAGAAAGCAAGAGAGAGAGAGAGAGAGAGAGAGAGAGAGAGAGAGAGAGAGAGAGAGAGAAAGAAAGAAAGAGAGAAAGAGAGAAAGAGAGAAATAGAAAAAGAAAGAAAGAGAAAGAAAGACAGAAAGAAAGAGAGAGAAAAAGAAAGAAAGAGAAAGAAAGAAAGAGAAAGGAAGGAATCGAAAGAGAGAAAAAGAAAAAGAGAGAGGGAGAAAGAAAGAAAGAGAAAGAAAGAAAGAAAGAGAGAGAAAAAGAAAGAAAGAGAAAGAAAGAAAGAGAGAGAAAAAGAAAGAAAGAGAAAGAAAGAAAGAGAAAGAAAGGAAGAGAAAGAGGGAAAAAGAAAGAAAGGAAAAGAAAGAAAGAAAGAGAGAGAGAGAAAAAGAAAGAAAGGAAAAGAAAACGAAAGGAAAAAAGAAAGAGAGAGAAAGAGAAAAAAGATAGAAAGAGAGAGAAAGAAAGAGAAAAAGAAAGAGAGAGAGTGAGAGAGAGAGAGAGAGAGAGAGAGAGAGAGAGAGAGATTTTTAATTTACAAAAGCGTTTCTGAAGGCATTCCATCATTTTCTGCATAATGTATGCACTGTAGTTTAAAACTTTCATAAACGGAGCGTGCCTATTTGTAGTGAATGTTAGAATGCAATATTTCGCGAAAAAGATAAATGAAATGTCTCCTAAATTGCTCTGAACTGGGATGAGGTTGGTCGTCACAAACAGAAAGAGTTAAAATGGGTATGAAATTCATAAAGAAATTAGTTTCACTTGCAGTGTAAAGTTTCACGTATGACAGAGCAGTTATTGGAAGATTTTCAAACTTTTGTTGACAGCGAGTTACAGTCGCTTTACTTTCATTAAATAGCATTTGACGGTTCATATAAATATTACAGAATTATTCACTGTAAACAAACTCTCTTAAAGAGATGACCCTCAAACTCTTTACTTTTACAAACTTGTTATAAAAATATATCTACTGCTGTGTCTGCCTACCATTGTGTTGTTTGCATGTCTCGTCTTACAGATTTCTAAATACTAGCTGAAATTCATTCTTTATTGAAAGGAGAAAATGTAGACAATAAAATGTTGCCTTCAAAATTGATAACAGATAAAAAGTTTGAAAGGCCTAAAATACTGTATATTAAATCTATTTTAGAAAATTCAATATCATGGATTCTCTACGTTTCCAATAATATGAGAATTTTAGCTGTGAAAATTGGAATATGAATATAAAAGTGTTCGGTGCTACTGTAGTATGCGGTCTACCGTTAAGTTTCTACTGTAGTATGCGGTCTACCGTTCAAAATATTTAAAAGGAATTGAAAATGAATTGAAAGGAATTATAATTTAATTTACACAATTAAGGAATTATTAAAGAAGTTAAACATACTACTACCGCATACTTAACGGTAGACCGCATACTACAGTACGCCCTTGATGATTGGTTAGGTTAAGTCGTGATATTTTCGTTAGTTTTAACGAAAATATCACGACTTAACCTAACCAATCGTCAAGGGCGTACAATTAACCTAATAATAAAATAATAAGAAGATAAGAAACTATAATTAAAGGGTAGACCGCCGAATCGTAGGTAGACCGCCGAATCGCAGGTAGACCGCATACTACAGTATCACCAAGTGTTTTTCGGCACAAGGAGGTTATGTTTACTGTTTTAATAATGCAATAATTAAAGCGATAATTTGAGTTTTGGGAAGTTAATAAAAAAGGTTATTTAATAAGTGATAATTCTGTAATGTACGAGTATGGATAATTTATTGACGGTTGGGATGCATACGTGTACGCACACACGGATGATTACTTTATGTAAAGCATATCCGAAGTAATTTAAACTGGCCTACAGTACATCGCATCGGGGAGATTGAAGGATCGTAAAACATTCAATGTATTTAAATTGATGTGAATGCGCATATATGATTTAAATAATTAGGGGACTAAAATGATGAATTAAACTATTTTACGCAAAGAAAAGAAAGGAACCTAAACAAAATTTAGGTACAAATTAGACAAGATAAATAAATAATGACTAAAATCTTTGGAGTTTCTCGCTTCTTAGATTTCACTCATACACAGTCCCAACTCTGACTTCTTCGGCTTTCGTCTTTAATACATTTTTATGGCGAAAAAACTAGAACCAATTTTACTGGTTTTGATGTGTTTCTTCTAATTATAGTTGCATTTAATTTAACTGTAATTTTATTGACCAAAATTTAACAGTACGTGCTATTTCAACACATGTAATATGTGTTCCTATCAGTATATGCATCATCTTGGCATATTAAATTAAGTAAATTTTACCAATTATTTTTAACACTAAATCCTATTTTCCACTGCTTTTCTCTCCACTCAGAAGCCTTCCTTTTTGCCATTACTGAATACAAGAATTTACAGCTACAGGACAAGATTTTTACTTCCTGTCGTGCCTCCTGCAGGAAGCCTCACAAATACCCGAAACAGTTCAAAACTCTTGATTAAATTTTAAATTGAAAAACTTAAATGACGCGCGAGGGATGTCCCTGGGATGATTATTTATTGAAAGACCGTTTTTCTCATTTTTTAGATTGTGTAAGACCACATTTTTTTAAAGAAAAAAATAAGGCTGAGCATTTTATTATTATTATTATTATTATTATTATTATTATTATTATTATTATTACAAAGATGAATTTACGTATGAAAAATGTCGTAGTCAACTGACTCGTTATCTTAGTCAATTAAAGTATCCAAGTCTTCATGATTATCTTTAGTCTTTTGACTAGGATGAAAATGTCATTATGTTTTATGAGATAACTCACTTTTATGGCTTCAGAACTATCAATAAAATTGAGATGGCAACGTAATGACTCGCATTTGTTAAGTAGCTTTCCTTCTTTCGAAATTCTTTGTCGCGATCCATTTGAACATGTGACAAAATCTGATGTGACAAAATTTGAATCTAATCAAGCAAAATTCAACTTCACAGTAGGTGGACTGTGGAGTTCATTTCATAAATAGTGTTATATAATTACAGTATATACACAAAAACACACTATTTATTTATTTGAATCTAAAATGTATATAGTCTTTAAAACAAGAGTACCTAAGACCTACTTTTGCCAGCCTCATCCTAACGCGGGCTAGCAGCAATGAAAATGACAAAAAAAAAATGTATACACCAATATATTTTCTTTAATCATGCACAATACATTTTTAAAAATAATTATTGAATAATAAGATATTATTTGGTTCGTACATTATCAAATAGACGTAGATGATTTGCACTGCATGGCGTCAGCGAGCTGTGCAAAGTTTGGATTATGGTTGCTGACTGCTAGCCTCAAACAGGCGTCCAGATGTTAGAGTGGACCGCAACTTGGACTTGATCTTCATGTGTTTGGACGATGATTCACAGAGGTACGTGGAGCCAAAAAATGCCGTTATATACATGGCACTTTTTCTCAGATTTTAATATTTTTCTTCCACGAGAAGATTCCAAAGATTTTTATCGGATGCCCTCGATTTGATTAGAAGGTCACTTTGCGGTGTTAAAATTTCAATTTCGATGTCAGATGTGACCATGTGAAATGTGAAACAATATTGTTATTTTTAATGCAATTTCTTCAACATCTACGTCTGTATCAAACGGAAAGCACATAAATCTTGCTACAGATTTTACCATTGCGAAATCTTGGAAGCGCCTCTCAAACTCGGTGATGAGGCTGTTCACCTGTTCCACATATTGATCAGTGTCAAAACTTGTAGATTCTTTTTCCTGGCTTTTTAGCTCTGACATCATATTTTGGAAATGCCTCCGTTTGTATTGCTACAATTGTGAGAACAGTTTTAATTTTTGTTTAAAGGTAGTCACAAAACTAATCATTTGGACAATATTTTTATCTTTTCCATGAAGCTCTAAATTGAGTTCGTTCAGCTCAGCAGTGACATTAGTCAAAATGCTAAGTTTATTAACTACACTTCATCTTCCAACTGTTTGTATTCATCACCTCTTGAGGTCAGAAACTCTTTGATCTCAGTCAATAAATCTCTAAATCTCTGAAGAAATTTTGCCCTGCTAAGCCATCTTACACCAGTTGTATCAAAAGGTATGTGTCATTTTCTTCGAGTTGAGAATAAAAGAGGCGACTCTGTAGACTTCTTTCCCGAATAGAACATATGATCTTCAGCCCAATATCCATGACTTCTTTCATATTCAGCACTTTTCTACGCAGAACCTGCTGGTGAATTATGTAATGATAACTATGGAAGTTACAAAAATCACTATCATTTTTGCAGAGAGCAACGAAACCACAGATATGGCCAGTCATTGCCGGAGGTCCATCGGTGGTAATGAACACAAGTTTGTTAATGGGTAACTGAGTGTTATTAACAAAGTCTTTGAATACCTGGAAAATGTCTTCTGATCGAGTTTTTTCCTTCAACGGTATGATCTTGAACAATTCCTCAGCAGTCATATTTTCAAATACCATTCTTATTAAAAGCACGGTTGGAATGTGTCAGTAGCATCTGTCGACTCATCAAATTGAAGTGAAAAGTAAATGAGCTCGTTTATATCTTTATTTATTGCACGCTCAGATCCTCAACAATCGCTTCTGAACGTTGCGTGAAGAAGAAGAATGTTCTTAAAAGCTGAAATTATTTCCAATTTATATTTGAAATTATCAAACAATGAGTCTGCTATCTCCAAAAATGCATCTTTCCCATGTCTCCATCCTCGAACCGTTTCTTACGCTTACCAAACACATGACTCACCCGAAAGGATGTAGTTGTGGCTGCCTTTGATTTCTCGTTGGGCCTAGTAAATATGGATTGCTGGACAGCAAGTTCAAACTTCAATTCTTTCATCTTCGTCTTGCGAAGTTCACTTTTAGCTGAAAAGTCGCAATTATATTTCTTGTGAAGAATTTTTAATTTTTTTTATGCAGGAAGGAGGGGCCAAGGACGAATGCCCACAAAAGAGCCCGCTCCAATAGAAGAAGAAGAGAGCCAAAATCAAGGTACGGATTTTTTGAGATGCCTAGACACACTGCGTTTGAAAGATTGGAGGTCATAGACAGGAGGAAAGATGAATTGAGGAAGATTGTTCCAGATTTCACCGGTTGAGTAAGTGAAAGATTGAAAATACCGATTAACTCTTGCTTTAAATAGTTGGACAGAAAAGGAATGAGAATGTGTAGAAAGTCTGGTGGTACATGCTCTCCTTGAAGGAGAAGGCATTCAGTTAGAGAGTTCAGAAGAGTAGTGTCTGTTATAATAGCGATAGTAAAGACAGAGTAAGACAATATTTCGGCGAAGAGAGAGGGACTAAAGACAGTGAGTAAGAGGCGGAGAATTAATGGGAAGAAAAGGGTTTCATTCCACCCGGTCAAATACGACTGTGTGGGTTGAGCCACCCGATACATGAGAAGTATACTCCATACAGGGGCGGACAAGACCCTTGTACAGAGATAGTAACTGAGTGAGGATGTAGAAACTGCGGAGGTGGTACAGCACACCATACCATTTAAAAGCTATTTTGGAAAAAGGGTATATGTAATATTTCCAGGAAAGATCAAGAGAAAAAGGAACGCCAAGAATGTTAAGAGAAAAAGAAAAATTGAGTTATGTGTTCTTGAAGGTTAGGGGATAGTCGTGTGGAAGATTGTGACTAGTAGACAGATGGAGGAACCAAATTTTTGAGGCATTGAAAGCCAAAAGGTTTTCTTTGCCCCCAATCAGATATAGAAGAAAGATCAGAGGTCAGGTGTTTCAAAGCCGTCGTACGCGAATCATGGAGTGATTGTTGAGAGGGACGCTTTGAGAAGCGGATAGAGAAGTGAACAGAGGAATCATCGGCATACGAATGAATAGGAAATCAAGTGCGAATTAAAAAATCGTTAATAAATAAAAGGATAAGAGAGGGTGACAGGACAGAACCATGGGGAACACCACTCTTGATAGCTTTAGGAGAAGAACAATGGCCATCTACAATCGCAGCCATGGATCGGCCAGAAAGGAAATTAGAGTGGAAGGTACAAATACAAGGATAGAAACCGAAGGAAGGCAGTTTGGAAAGTAAGGATTTGTGCCATACTCTATCAAAAGCTTTTGATATGTCTAGCGCAATAGAAGAAGTTTCACCGAATTCCCGAAAGGAGGATGAACAAGAGTCAGAGATATGCAAGAATATCGCCAGTAGAGGGTCCCTTGCGGAACCCATACTGATGCTCTGGAAGAAGATTCAAGACGAGAGTTGTTTAAGAATCTTCCTATTAAGGATAGATTAAAAACTTTGGAAAGGCAAGAAATCAAAGCAATTGAACGGTAGTTGGACGGTTCATAGCGTTCACTCCTTTTTGGGACAGGCTGAATGAAAGCGAACTTCCAGCAGGAAGGAAAAGTACCAGATGAGAGACAAAGACGAAAGAGTTTGTATAAGCAGGGTGTCAGCACAGAAGCATAGTTCTCAAGAACAACAGGCGGAACACCTTCAGGACCGTACACCTTCGTAGAGTTGAACCCAGATTGGGCAGACAAAACATCTTTGGATAGAGATTCTAATTTCAGACATAATAAAGTCAGAGGGAGGTGGAGATGGAGTAACAACGCCGGAATCATCCATAGTTGAGTTGGAAGCGAAAGTTTGACAAAGAGACGGCAAAGAGAAGACGGAAAAGAGAAGGGAAAGAAGAAGCAGTAAAATTGTTGAAGAGGTTCTTAGTTAGATGCCAGAAAGAGCGAGAAGAATCAGAATTGGGTAGGTTTTCACATTTTTGTCTGACAAACGAATTTTTGGAGAGTCGAAGAACAGATTTCGCATGATTCCGGGCAGAAATATAAGTTGAGTGAGAGTCAGGAGTTAGATAGCAAAGGGACGTTCTGAAAGTCTCCTTTCTGTTGCGGATAGCATTAGAACAAGTTAAACCAAATTTTTTTAATTAGTGGTAGGAATAGAATATGGAATGTATGACTCCATGCCCGAGAGAATCACCTCCGTGATTCGCTCAGCCCACTCGGAAGGGGTCCGGTCACGGAAGCAGTAACACTGGTCAACTTGAACTATATGTAATTTTTTACGTTGATTACGGAAATGAAAACAGAATTTTTCTATCACCCGCAGTTTCAGAGTGACACATGAAATTACATTACTTAGGATTTGAGTCAGAATAGGAAGTGGGGGGGGTCTGCCCCTTGCTTCTCCTCTTCTTATAAGTTGGTGCACGTTACTTTTGACTTTCATTTGTCAGTTACTCGCTTGATTTCACTCAGTGAAATTCGTGCATTTTATTCGTAGTTTTCCTCAATCATTTTTGTGTTAGTGCGTTCGTATTGTTTCATGACAGAATGCCACGTAAGTGTGTCAACCTTCCAAACTGTTTCTGTTATGTGTACGGCGAGTTAACTTTTAAATCTCAAAGGCGAAATTTCAACCCTCTCGTCAAAACAGCCAACAACATGACCCAAACGAATGGCGCCTATTTATTGATTCCTCGAAGCTGAGTTTGAAAGCTGTGTTACTCCATAATGGAAATAAATACCCTTCAGTTCCAATAGCACATTCCGTTCATATGAATGAATCCTACGACAATATGCACCTGCTTTGAAACATATCCAATACAGGGTGTACATAAAGTCAGGATCTATTTTTGTGAAGCACTTGGAAATTATATGGAATTCAATCATAAAATGATAAAGTGGTAACATTTATTAAATAATTAAGAGTAGGATTCGACGTGACGCCCATCAGTATCCCTGCATAGCTCAAATCGTTCTGCAGCATTTCTAAACACATTCTGGAGCATTTGCGGGGTTATGTTATCTGCAGCAGTTCGTATACGTGTACGTAAGTTTTCAAGACTCGTAATCTTCGTCTGATAGACGTGCGATTTGATAAAGCCCCATGCAAAGAAATCTAAAGGGGTTAAATCTGGTGATCTCGCTGGCCAAGGTCTGTTGCTTCCGCGTCCGATCCAGCGATTGGAAAACGTCCATTTAGATAATCCTGAACAATTTTGGCATAGTGACAAGGAGCACCATCATGTTGATAGACGACGGTACTAACAATCCTATCCCCGTCGTCTATCAACATGATGGTGTTCCTTGTCACTATGCCAAAATTGTTCAGGATTATCTAAATGGACGTTTTCCAAATCGCTGGATCGGACGCGGAAGCAACAAAAGACCTTGGCCAGCGAGATCACCAGATTTAACCCCTTTAGATTTCTTTGCATGGGGCTTTATCAAATCGCACGTCTATCAGACGAAGATTACGAGTCTTGAAAACTTACGTACACGTATACGAACTGCTGCAGATAACATAACCCCGCAAATGCTCCAGAATGTGTTTAGAAATGCTGCGGAACGATTTGAGCTGTGCAGGGATACTGATGGGCGTGACGTCGAATCCTATTCTTAATTATTTAATAAATGTTACCACTTTATCATTTTATGATTGAATTCCATATAATTTCCAAGTGCTTCACAAAAATAGATCCTGACCTTATGTACACCCTGTATAATAAATACTCTTGGCATAGCTGTGGAGACCCTAAAGTGATTGCACTTCTCCTTGGTTATAACTGGGTTATACGAAATCTTATTGTTTCCTCTGTGAATGGGACAGCCGAGCACGGGAAGCCATTACTCAAAGAAACAATGGCCACTTCGACAAGCATTGATTCCAGGGCATAAAAATGTCACCAGTCCACCTCTGGTTAATCCAAAACAAGTTTTTTGTCAGCACT